>JAREIS010000069.1:1665000-1740000 GCA_030060385.1 Muscicapa striata striata
CCATTTTTTTTTTTTTTTTTTTGGGGGAGGTTGCTCCCAACATGGGCTTGGCAGCTGCCCCTCCAAGGGATTATAAATCTTGCATAAAATCAACCAGACAGGAAGGAATATTCTGATTTTGTTTCAAACCACACCTGTAAAATTTGCCAAGGTGACAAATCCATTGAAGTGGTGGTTGGTGGAACAGGTGAGTGAGCCACTCAATTTTACCTCTTTATAGACCTGATCAAAAGTGAGTCCCTTCTTCTAATCCATGTCTTTCTATTTAAAAAACATCTTATTTTGAATTTTTTTTTTTTTAAGCTAACTCTTCTATTGGCTTTTTTTTTCAAACCCTGGTGGTTTCAGATGCTTTTCTGGTAGAGGAACTGCCCAAGATCTCTTCTCATGAGACAGAACCTGGTGAAATGAGGAGGGACAACTTTTCAAATCCAAATTTGGGGCTCCTTTAATGCAGATGCTCAACATTCTGTTGTGGAGAAATTATATTATCAATGTATTATTCACAAGGCATTCAGGACTTGTTAATTATTTATAAAAATTATGCACTTTTATTCCAATAACTTTGATTATGTGGGTGACATGAGTAGTGTGGTATTAGGAGTAGATTGTAGACAGGATAACATCCCAAAATTTGAGTGTGCAGGCAATATTTATATAATTTTAATTATCTAATGAACCCACTATGGCCTGTCTGTAAAGGATTTTAGCACCTCTGTAACCAGGAAGTGACAGAACTGATTTTCTATCGGTGTCCTTTATTTAGGGGAGAAGGGAACAGGTGAGAAAAAAGCAGCATTTGGCTTGAAATTGTCTTTTTTTCCCCTTCCCAGCCTCACTCAAGGAATCTGAATCAGCATAAACCAGGATGTATTGAACCATGCCTATTATCCCCACTAGAGAAGAGAGGCCACAAAGGGCTGAGTTTCATCTGGCTCTTGGATAATTCAGGAAACAGATGGAATGCTACATCTTTCTTAGAGCCTGAGGACTAATGTAGCCCTATGGCGTTATCTATCAGACTGGAGGGGGGCTCTGGATTTTGAGGACCATTGCCAGGTCAAACTGGAGCATAATGCAGAGAAATATCCTTGGAAAAGCACTTGCTTAGGGTTTTATAAAGATTTCAGTCAGCTCGGAATTTGAGCTGTGCTGCTTCACTGGAAACCCAGGTAAAATGTAAATTTACAGAGACGTAATCAGAAAAGGTTCTCAACTCATAAAATTTTGGAATATTCTTATTATAAATAATTGTGTATTTAAGCTCAACTTTCATTCTGATATTTACCTGATATGGGGTTTTTTTATTATTATTTAAATCCATTTTTTATGTAACCTTTATACAAAACACAAGAGCCAAAATGGATGAACCTAAAAATGACAGAATGACAGAAAACCTCTGAAAACATTGTGAGGGGTTTCTCCCCCCCCACCATGTAAACTCTTGTTTTGCTGGGAATATCTCCATCCTGGAGTGAATTTTTATGGACAAGCCATATGAAAATGGGGGTTTTAAATAGTTACAGCCCCCTAACAACTACTGACACAATTCTGGTGCTGCTATAAATCATTGAGGCACGGTGCTGGTGCTGGGGGACCCTCCAATTTCGTGGTGCTGCTTGTCCTCACTCTGTTCTCTGGATCTAAATGAGGAAGAAAGACAGGAAGAAAAGAGAGGATGGAGAAGGAGCAACCCAAACTGTTGAGAACCCCCCAAAACATTGCAGGAATTGGACGTTCACCTGAAGTTTCCTCTCTCTGCAGCAAGAGTTTGTCTCAAATTTTCATGTTGTTCTTGAGGGGGGTGACAGTGGTGGGATTTGAGCTCCAGGTTGAAATGGAAGATGTGGATACTGGGAAGGATGGCTGCTCTGGGGATTTGAGAATTCTCTCCCTTTTGGTTGCACTCCCAAACTGCCTCAACTTTTTGCCCTCAGCTGCTCACTGGGATTTTCAGTCCCCAGTCACCACATTCCCATATTCATGCAGCTGCTTTGGCACACCCTGTCTTAGCTAAACAAGATGCCACATCTTTCTAGGTATGGAAAGCAAACCCTTGGCAAAGCAGAACTGGGAAATCTCTGGTTACTCCTGTGCAATAAATGGAATATTCAAAGGTGTGGGAAATATCATGTACAGGAGTGAAAGCAAACTCTTCCAGTACTCACAATATCACAGGACCAGGAAATAAACCAACGTTTTCTTTAAAACTCCAGACTCTGAAATCTGAATCTGAATCCAGAATCTGAAATCATTCCATAGCAGAATGGAAGATCTTCTTCCAAATTCATCCCAGAAATTGAGTAGTTGTCTATATGGGTCAACTTTGCAAAGTACTTATCAGACAAGGATGAGGTTGATAAACCCAGATTTCTTGATAATATAAAGTTTCTGTATTTTTAGATGTACCAGGAGAAGTATGGATTCCAGTTCCATCTGATTGAACTTCTCTTTGCATGGTGGAACAGCACAAAAACTGGTGAAATTGGATTTTTCTCAGCATTCTGGAAGTTTTGTATGGAGCCTGTTGATGGCTTGAGGGAGTCAAGTTTCCTTAAACTTCCTAAACAGCAAAGTCCATTTATGAACCTGAGCTGAAAAATTTCTTTTTTATCTCCAGATAATCCAAAACTCAAGCCTGGTATTAACCAGACCAAGGTTTCACATTATATTTTAACTTTTTATGTATCAGTGATGAGGAAACTATTGAAGCTGTGTGGAGAAACTGCCCTCAGCTCACATATATCCACCTTTTTCACCTTTTCTAATGAATGCTGGTTAAATTTTCCAGCACACTCCTGAAAGATCTCACATGTGCTTTAAATTCCTAAGCTCCAACATGTATTTGTAGAGTCAAAGAAAAATCAATCCATTGCAATAACAAATGAGTTATTTTTTGAGAATTAACATGCGTGGGATTCACCAAACATTTTGAAATTAATTATCTTCCACAACACTGAAATCAAACAATTAAACCCTTTTGGAAGGTCACAATTAAAAAAAAAAAAAAAAAAAAAAAAAAAAAAAAAAAAATTGAGTTCAACAGTGGCAGCTTTTTTCTAATCTCTAATCCGTGGGTTTGCATCTCTGTGTGTCTTGGAAAATGTTCTCCTGGGCATGCATGTGCAAGCCCAATCATGGATTTTTTTGAGATACCTGGTGATCTGCATTTGAGTAGCCGAGATTAGACTTGAGCCTTTAGTCTCTTTCAAGTGCTTAAATAGCTGCCTCTTCAGGCTCGAGCCAAACCAGTTTTAAGAAGTAGCTGGAGGAGCATTTAAAATTAATCTTTTCAATTCTGCTCCTGGATTGGCAAGTGTTTGGCAATTCCTTTTGTTCTGCTGGAATGGGAGGCTCTCCTTTAACACCAGGAGCTGTCTTTGAGTCAAACCAGGCTGTATTTTTGAGGTGGTCCTTGCCTGACACCTCTTGTCTAGAAAAAGGCACTGAGAAAGTCTGGACAGAGGGATCAAAGCATCTGAAATAATTTGGGACTAAGTATATTCCCCCCAACAAAAGGAATCCAGACATTTAAAGTACTTTTAATGCTCTTCCAAGCATGATTTCTTATTTGGTTTTGGACTCCAGGCTTTGTCACCACTGCTGACTTTTCTTTTGCTTAATATTAAATCTCAGTTTAAATTCTGGGATTCAGCCACATAGCTCAGCCCCAAGTTTTCAGTCTTGCCCAGGCTTCTTCCCAACACATGATGTTTTCACTGGAATTTCATGGAATCTTGGCGTGCTTGGGATTGGAAGAGACCTTTCAGATTATCTAATTCCAAACCCCTGCCAGGGCAGGGATGTCACTAGAAAAGTCAATGTTTTACTCATGTATCTGTTCCGAGGAGGATAAAAATTCACAACATTCCCCTGAAATGAGAGAAAAGATAAATTTGGTGATGTCACTCTCTATCAGCTGTGGAAAAAGGGATCTGAAAAGGTTTCTGTACCTTTGCCACACCTTTTCTTTGCCTCTGGACTAGGGAAGGCTCATTGGGTTGGACACTGGATGCTAATCCAGACTGGAATTGGGCTCTCTGGGCAGTTAATTAAGACATTTCTGCCTTCACTCCCAAACTCAGTACATTTCAATCTGTTTAATTCTCCCAGGAAGTCAAAAATAAAGTCAGGGAAGAGCCATATTGTCGCACAACTGCAGTGGTCTCCAAGGAAGGGTTTTGCTCCCAGCCTGCTCTCAGAAAACTTTGGAAATGTTAGGAACACCCAGATGCAAAACCTCCAAAGAATAATACAGAAATTGAGGTTGTTTTTTTTTTTTTTTTTTTTCCCTCTGTGAAAATCTTTCTTTTAAGACAGATTGGGTTTGCAACTATTTTAAGAGTGTACTTGTTTTTCAAAATCTAGTGTTTGATGAAAATAAAAGAATAGAATAGAATAGACTGGAATAGAATAGAATAGAATAGAATAGAATAGAATAGAATAGAATAGAATAGAATAGAATAGAATAGAGTAGAATAGAATAGAATAGGATAGGATAGGATAGGATAGGATAGGATAGAATAGAATAGAATAGAATAGAATAGAACACAATAAAATAAAATAAAATAAAATAATAAAATAAAATAAAATAAAATAAAATAAAATAAAATAAAATAAAATAAAATAAAATAAAATAAAATAAAATAAAATAAAATAAAATAAAAATAAAATAAAGGATTTGGATTTTTGGGGTTTTTTTAACAAAAAATTTTCTTGTGGGACTTTTTACTTTTTGGAGTGGTGCTCTGGGTACTGCAGAGATTTTGGTGATCAGTCTTTTCTGTGTGCTGGATTTTTGCCTTCCAGCCACCCTGGATGGGTGAACTCCCAGCACTCCATGTACACCCAAAACACCCCAGCAGGATGGGAGGCAGCCTGGGTTTCTGGAAGACACAAGACAGGACGTGGATTCTGCAAGGAAATGAGGGCATCCAGCTTTAATTTCCAAGAGGCCTCTGGTATAATTTCAGCATCCTGTTACACTCTGGACTCCCTTGTTTTGCACACACAGGAACCCAATTAGAGCTGTCCAAAGAGCCTTAAAAAAAAAAGATGAACTTAAGAAGTTTTGATTTTTGCAGAAAAAGGCACTTTCTGCTCAAGATTTTCAAGTCCTCAGTCACAGCTGGCATTCCTAAGCTTTGGACAGAGATTTCCCCATTTCTCAAATATGATTTGTTAATCTTTTTTCTTCTGAAGTCTAATCAGGACAGGGGACTTTTTGGATAGGAATAATTCCAAACCCCATTTTTCCCCCCTTTTTTTTTTTTCTGAAAAATCTGAATGATTAACTTCCCTCTGCTGGTGCACGAGCACTGCATTTCCTCATTTTTGACACAAGTGGGATTAGTGGAGGTTTGTAACAAAGGCTTTTCTGACAGTCTGCATAGCCACGGCCAAACCCAGGAATATTGGGAATCCTGATGAGAAAGCTTGCTCATTTCTAACCCAACGAGGTTTGGAAAAGTATTTAAACTTTTGGAGCTTAACTAAACCTTCAAACCTTTGGGTATTGTCACACTGGGAACTGTGATAACTGCAGGTTTTATTATATGTCTTTCTCCTGCTATTTAATGTCCAATTAATTTCATGATAGGGCATATTAAAAAGATGCTTCGTGTATGGAGGAGGATTGCATTGTGCTCTAACCACTTATTGTAAAGCTACAGAGGGTATTTTAAAATAAATAAATATAAAATTGTCCTAATTTTTACTTAAAAACCCAATTCTTAGTTTACTGCAAAGTTTTAAAAGAATATGGAGCATGACTTTTTTCTTTTTTTTTTTTTTAAGGAAAACTAAGCATCGCTCTGGAGAATAAATATCTCTGACCCCTATAAAAATCAAGGCCCAAGGCCAGCATATGGAAATTATTTTCCTCTTGACCGTGACTTGCAGAAGAGACGCCTGGAAATATTGTGCAGTTTGTTGGTAGCAGCCTTGTTAAACTGCTCCCCCCGCAAGGACAAGAAAGTGGCAGCACTTAACAGCCCCGGCAGGGCCATCAGAAACACTCCCCTCTGTCTGGGTGCCACTGCAGGAGCTGGAATTCATCTCAGCACTCAGGAGAAGTGTGGGCTGAGCTGGGTTTTAAAGGCTCAGGGCAGGTTTGGGGAGTTGTTGAATATTCAGTGGTTAATTGGCTCCTTTTGCTGCAAGAAGCTGCCCCTGAGGACAGGTCCCACCTGGTGCCAGAGTGGCTCAGGCTGGCCCAGAGCTATAAACACATCTCTGGGCTGTTCAGAAGGAAGTGGGATTTGGGATGAGGAATATCTGGATATGTTCTTGCAGGATTGGGTCCAGCAGCAGCATGGAATCATAGAACAGCCTAAGCTGGAAGGGATCCACAAGGATTGCTGAGTTGAGCTCATGGCCCTGCAGAGGACATCCCCAGAATCACAAAATGTGCCTGAGAGCATTGTCCAAACACTCCCTGAGCTCTGGAGTGCTGCACAGGGATAATTTCATGGTTCAGCTGTGCCCCACCATGCACAATCCTCTGCCTTGTGGAGGTGACACAGAAATGAAGCTCGGTACAAAACCTACAGATACACTTTGGGTTTTTTCCTAAAGATCCCAGACATCCAGACTTCATTTAAAATCCCAGTTCTGTCTATGGCATCCTTTCCAAATGGGTGCCTTTGGGTTTGCACTGCTGTGGACATCAAGCAGGGGTGGACAGTGTATCCCATCTAGGAGTGTCCCACTTTAAGGGCACTGCTGATTCCATCCCCTCAGGTTTCCTGCTGTTGACATTGGATGAACTTGAAGGCACAAGAGATGCTATCAGCTCACACTTCAGCAGAATATAATGGAACATTTGCATTTTCATTCCTTTCTTTTCTAAGTCACCACCCACAACATCGTTTCCATGCCTAAATATAGAAGGGTGATGTTTGCACGTTCTTTTGTTCTAAAATTCAATTAATTTTTTATTAGCAGAATTAAATAATTAATAATTTTCCTTAAACTTTCCAAAACTCTCTGCTGCTGGAAGGACCTCACAGTGCCTACACCACACAGATCTGCTCCCTGCAAAACTTTTTAAACAATTCCAGCCTCCAGCATTGGCAGCAAAGTTCAATTTTTGTGGCTGTCAGATGAAAAAGGGCCCTGCTCCTCTCAGGAACATGCAAAGTGTTTCATCCAGAATGATATTTGCCTAAAAGATTTCTCTCTCCAGCTTTCACTTGGAAACCTTCTGCCAGTCGTGTCCCAAGGACCAGCTGTTGGGAAATTTAGTGGAAATGTGTATAGAGAGAGAAGAAGGAAAATTGTTTTGCCATTTATTCCAGACAAATTCTGGCATGAGGTGAACATACCTAGGAAGCCATATTTATAAAGGGCACTCTCTATGCACTGCTGGATCTGGCTATGTCCCTCTGACAGCCTTAATTCAAAAAAAAAAAAACCAGATTAGAACTACCTAAGATCGAACATTTTTCATAAAGGCCGGTGGTTTGTGCTTTCCCTTGCCTTGTGAAGATGATAAAGCCTGGGCTATAAAGCCAAGAGGAATCTATAGGATGACAGAGGCCAGTTCTCTCCTCCACTACCCTCACTACCAGCATTAAAGTCTTGTTCATAAATACAGAGTGCAAATTGAATACTTAGCCCAGCCCTCTCCGAGCTCATTCTGCCCTCTTTGAAGTTGAACAAATGAAGGGTTACTTCTCAGGCAAGGAAAAAAATTGAGGTTGATTAACCATGGGCATGCATAATTTATATGGAGTTTGAACATCCTGTGAAAATGGGCCAAAGATGTTTCTTTATAAATTGGGCTCTATGAATTGGAGATGATCTTTAGCATTTATTATTGCTCAGGCAGCACTGGGGGTGTGTGGCTCTGCATTGTCTGACTCAGTTTCCTCCCAGCCACTCGGTTTAAATGCTCAGCTCTCTGTCAGCATCACCAAAGTCAGGCTTTGCATCTTGTTACAGCCCTCCAGGGCTGCCCCGTGGTTTGTAGGACGAGGAGCACTGTTTGGGAACTGTAGGATTCCCATTTGAAACGATGTCTGCTGGAAGGAAACAAGGAAAAAAAGGCCTTGTGAATCTAACCTCAGTCCAGGTAGCACATTGCCTGCTCTCTGACAAACCTTGCATGTGCCTTTAAGAAACAAAAATTAATGCAAAGCTTATTACAATCCTGGTGGTTGCTAACGCTTTCTCTCTTCCACTGTCCAAGTGTCTGAATTTCAGCTTCAGATGAGTGTGGCCTGCTGGGATTTGAGCTGCCAGTTTAATTAGTGTTCAGTAATTTCAATAATGAGTGACAATTCATTGGGGCTTTTAGGTTGGTCTTCTGTTCAGAAGCAAATCAATAATCCACAGTTTTTCCCCTTCTTTAAAGACAAGAAAGTGGCATGTGAGTTACATCAGATGAGAGAAAATAAATGAGGAAAAGCACAACTCCCTCAGTAACTTGAGAGGCAATTGGCTTTAATGGTGTGGGCAGCCTCCCTGGTTTGTTGATGTTATTGGATGAACAGAAAGGTCATTAGTATCTGGAAAGGGGCTCCAAAGATTCTCACAGTAAACAATTTGCCCTGGCTGTAACCATAGTGATTTGGGTAAATGAACACAGGTATACGGATTACTACTGTATTCCCCAGGCTGCCTATATTATTGCCTCAGAAGATATAAAAACAATTGAGGCTAATTGTATGAGAGTGAGTTTATTACAAACATAAATGGAAGGGGAAAAGAAACCAGATATATTGTTCAGAAGCTTTTTTAATCTCTTAATTTTATATGTACATGTGCACATATATATGTGGCGCACGGAAGGCGTCGGTGAGGACGCTCTGTCTCCGTGCACATTTCCATGTGGAAACGTGCACTGATGAATTTTCTCTGGACCTGGCCTCCAGTTTGGTCCACAGGCCAAACTGCTGCATTTCCTTTGGTCCACAGGCCAGACTGGAATGCAGGTTTTCCCCTTGCTGCCCAGAGCAGTGTGTTTTCTACCCAGAGATTGTTCTCTGGTTTGGGCAGCTCGGTGCTGGTGGACATTGGAGTTTGGAAGGCTGAGAAACTACAAAACCATTTATTTCTTCAACCTTGGAAGACTGAGAAGAACAGAACTGCCTGGAAAATGGGAAAAATGCATTTACCCCAAGCAAGGTGTTGATATTCTCTACCTCACCAGTCCCATACTGGGGAGTCACCCACTGCACCCATGGAACTGCACCAACGTAGAGGAGTGACATTTTTTTTGAAAGTTGCATTGCTCCCTTTTGTTCCAGCAACAAAGAGCCAGCCTTGGTGAGGGGTTGTGATTTGCAGTATACAAACCCATTAAAAAAACACAAATGAAATACCCAGCTGGGAAGGTCAAGTCTAATGAGGTGGTCTGTTGTGAGAAGTGGTAGCTCACAGCATCCCCCATGTAGGCCAGAGGTGATTCCAAGTGAACAGCTGCTTATAATTATTATAATCTGACACTTTTCATCCACCTCAGGTGCTATTTTTTTCTCACAAGAGAGCAGATTAATTGTATATCAACTGATATACATAAAAAAGGGTTTGATAGAAGGCTTAATAAAGTAACATTAAATAGGCGCTCCCACTGAAATTCTAATGTGTATATTCTTAATTAAATTCCCTTGTACAGTACAGTAATTCAGGTGCATTTGGATTCCTCTTTCTTCTGCTGCATATGAAGTTTAAAATTATTGTTGCTATGAAACTAAAGGCAAATAGGAAGGGAAAAAGCCTGTGAGTGTGACCCACATAGGCCCCTCTTCTGGAGGGAGGAAAATCAGTTAATGCTCCATCTCTCATTCTGCTCTGCTTCTACGCAGGCCCTCGGTATTCTCATGTTAAAGAATACGCTCTCCCATTAGAATTTCAATAGAGCCCTGCTCCCAGGTGAAAAGGCAATATCCACATTAAAATGAAGATATTATTAAAAAAAAAGAAAGTACCATGTGCAGCAGTCTATTGACATCACTCTGGAGGGAAACTGTTGATTTAGAGGCGGAGAGGTAGCTGGGTGTGTGTTTAAATGGAACATCTGATAGCGCCGTTCCGCTGCTGTTTACTGGTGCTCAGCAGCCAAGCACACGATGTTTACACGACTTCACAGCGTGTCCTTCCTCACAAATCGTAAAAAACAACCCAATATCACCCACAGTAAGGAATGTCCCAATTAAAGCTCTTCTCCAAACGCTGCCGGAGCAGTGTTAAACTGCATGGTTTGCTGCAAAGAGGGAACTTCATGCGGGGTTTAATCAGACACGTTCAGCACAACTGCTGGAAAAAATGAATGGAATCTCCCGAGTCCCACGACGTTTCCTATTGAAATGAATGAAAGACACATGGGGTTTGCTAAAGATTGCAGGCTGGGCCTTCAGAGACCCTGCTGTCTTCCAGCACTGTGCTCGGCGTGCGAGGTGGGGAGCCTGAAGAAATGGACATTTGTGTGCCCTTCTCCAGGGGCCCATCCAAACTCCAGCCTTCAGTAAGATGCCCCATGTAATGTTTGGATCTGCCTGAGATCCATTTGCCTTGGATCTCTTGGAAGATCGATTTTTCTCCTTTTTTATAAACAGGAAGTGTATTTCATTAAAATAATTTGGATCCTTCCATTCCTGTTTCTAGTGCACAAGATCCTTGAAAAATCCTTCTCCCAGGATTTTTTGTCCCTTAGCTACCAGGGACAGTTTTGCATCTCCTCCAGCCTGCTGTCCAGCACACAGATTTCCTCACCCATACAAACACTAATTCCTGTGAATTTCTTGGGATGACCCCAGCTTCCCATGGAGTTGTTAGGTCAGTGTTGAGCCTTCAGCATATAAGGAGATATTTGTTTATTTTCTAAATACTTCTGTTCAAAGTTCAGTGCTGGAAAATGTCCTATGGTGTTAAGTAGCATGTTCCAGTCTAATCCCAAATTTCCTTAGTATTTGGGACAGATCACCTTCTTCTATTAATTTATTTCTATTTAAATTTTGAACTTGTCAACCAATTTTCAAAAATGAAGAAAATCATTTCTACTCCATAAAAACCTTTAAACTGGAGAGAAGGAAGGGGATGTAACATTCTTGAGATCAAGTTACACCATATTTTGATAACATGGGGTTTAATGAATCCCAAATACTCACAGCCTTGCTATTATCCAGTTCATATTACACATCAAAGCAAATGTGAGACTTACAAAAAGATTTCTGTATCTATTTGTAATTTAGCCCCAAACATGTATTCAACCCAGACAGGTACTAAAACTTATATGAGGGTGTCTGTTCTCTTTTTCTTTTGTATGACATGACCCTTTAGAAAACATCAACTTCCTCTCCCATCTAAGACAGGAAAAGAGGAAAAATTTCAAGAAATAATTTACTATTCATCAAGCTACTGCAAGGGGGAAAGAAATGTTAGAGCTGTCCATGACTTAACTTGGTTGTTTATCGGAGAGAAAAATATTTAAAATCATCCAATATCATTTGAGTTCTTTGTGTCTGCCCTGGGCTTACCAGGTTGCTAAGGTGTGATCATGAAGAACTCCATGAGCTCCTCCCTCTGTCAGCTTTGCCCCCAAACATTGAAGATTTTGTCCAAAAATTCTCTGGTCTTGGTTGCCTTGAGCCCTTGGGCAGAGAGAGTAGGAAACTATGGTAGAGCAGGAATATTAAAATATAATACCAAACATAATGATCCTGTTTGGATAGAAACACAGAATGATTTGGGTCAGAAGGGACCTTAAAGATCATCTCAGCCCAAACCCCACTAGACCAGAATGCCAGGCCAGGTCTGCAGCTCAACTTGCAGCTCTAAAGCTTTTGATGTAGATGCAGTTTGAAGGTAAAAGGTGCTGGTATAAGCAGAGTATATAAAACAAATTCCAGAGGAAGTGGTTGGCAGGGGTGGTGTGGATGACAGCTGACTGCAGCTGCAGTGAATAATTACAGTCATATTTGCACTGGTCCAGGATATCTTTTAAAATAAATTACAGACTCATCACCCTGCTGCCTCCTGGCAAACAGAATTAAACATTAATGTATCAACAGTTTATTAAAGACAATAAAGTCTTTTTTAAAAACAACTGTACTTAGCAACTGTTAGGGCAAAAACAGAGAGCTCTAGCTCAGCCATTTGAAGTAAATTTGTAAAAATCAAGCCATTAAATATAGCTGGTATTCAGATATAAATTTTTTACTGGAAACTGAGATGAAATCCTAACCATCTTCAGATGCCTGGGAGGTTTGTCATCGTCACTGCTACAGGCCATTGGTGGAACTGACTCTGTAGTGGGAGTATTCAGAACTTTTTACAGAGAAAACCCATGGAACAGAGCCTGGTGGGCATCAGAGTACCTGCTGCATATCCTTATCCACACTCTTGTGCTGAGTGCATCTAAATACTTCAGCTGGATGGGTGAAAATCTGCTGACATCATCCATGGACTCTGCTCTGATTTTCCTGTAAGCAAATACTGAAATAACCATGGGAGAACAGCAGTTAGATGAGGAGAAATGCTAAGATCCTGATTCAGCAAAAGCTTTTACAAAGGTATTTAAAGTTAAGCACATGCTTAAGTGCTTTGCTGAATCAGGGCCTGGGGGAGGTCTTGTTATCTATGAAAGATTTCTAAGTGGGACGTAGAGAATGAAACCAAGGTGCACAATTACAGGAGTGTAAAGAGAAATGGAGATATGGGAAAAGTTTTATGCTATTTGAACTTGCTCAAGAAACTCTACAAAGATGTGTAGGAACAAATATCCAGTGAAATGAAAGCAGAGGTGGAGCAAAGGGAACAGGGCAGGGAGCTGGAGCAACAAGAACTGACATTCCAGCAGGTGAATAGCAGAGGAAAACTTTGCTGCTGTAGCTGGAAGGATAAAGTAGTCCAGCTAAAATAAAAATTAAAAAAAAAAAAAAAAAACAAAAAAGCCCAACAAAACAAAAAACTCTTAATATTTGTAACCCTCCCCAAGATCACTTCAGCATCAGCTCTAGAAGAAAGGAGGAAATGTCCTCTCCTGATCCAAATCACCTCCAATAATCCTCCCACTTTAGCACTTCCTCTCTCCTCTGTTGATTATGAAAAAGTCAGAATGGAAAACTCAGATGGCATAGGTACACCAAAGACTCTTAAAAACTTCAAAAACAAGTTAACTCAAGTGTCTGGTGTCTTTTAAGCCTGACGAGTCCTTATTCTTGAACCAGGAAGGAAGAGGAAGCTTCCTTGCCAAAAAGGTTTGCTGAGGTGGTTTCTGCAGTGGAGAAATGTGCTGAGTGTTGTGGGCTGTTTTTTTTTTCTTGGCAGCAGTTTTTCTCTGGGCATTTCTTTGATTATGCCCATGTAATATGATGATTATCAGATTTCAGTCACTGGTGCTGTTCTCCAGCTTGGCCTGTTGCAATAAATTAACCCAGGCCTAGTGCTTAGTCCTGAATCAGGGTGCTTTAATCACGTAACGTGACCATCAGATTCTCTGTCCACAAATTGGCCACAAGTTTGGTCAAATTATCAAATTACATTACTGGAGTAATATTAAAATCATGCCGAGCGGGTTTTAAATCCCAGTAGTTCATGAACTTTTTTTAATATCTGCCAAGCTGAACAATGGGACCCTTTGCAATCCCCCAGTGAGCACCTATTAAAACCACAATTTACAACTATACATATCATCTAACGTGTTAACCAGGTGTTCCAGTGTTATTGTTTGAAATTCTACCTAGGTTTAAATCAAATGAAGAAAAGCCAAAAGTCCAATTAAAATCCCACATTGCCTCTTTATCGTGTGTAGGTGAAAGACATTTGTTATAGATTTAATGGCAGAAATCTCATAAAATTTTAGGCCATCCTCTTTTCTTCCCAGTTTCTTCTTTCTTGCTCCGATTCTCACAGTTTACTGGCATTTCCTGTTCTTAGCTGTAAAAAAAATAGAATAAATCTAGGAATTTCTGGCTTAATTTTAGTAGCATCCTGGACACTCCAGCAGAATTTGACAATTGAGTGTTGTCATGGGATATTAAAATCCTGCAGTGGGCCCATTTAAGCTATTATTTCATAGGCTGTCCCTTAATCAGTTCCATCCCTCGGCTGTGCACTCTTTGCCAACATGTGTCTATTTTATTTAATAGTTCAGTGACAACAAATTTATGTTGCTAAGCTCCAAAAAGTAAACCTTACCAAAATACCTCCCCAAACTGCCTTTACAGACATCCACCAAAGTAATATGGAATTCAGTTGTCTTCACTTGGCTGTAATTACTTCCAGACCCAGGCTGCCTATCTTTGTCTTTGGCCATTTTTCTCATTCCACCCCAGCCCAGAAATTGTGGTGTTTCTTTACATTTATGGTTTTCTACTTAGATTTCATTGTCACCCACCCCTCCTACCTTTTGATTTTAGCAGACCTTGACATTTAACTAGTGACCTAGCTCTCCCTCCAAATATATGTTTGCTTCTCTGTTTGACAAAAGGCTTGGCTTTTCAGTGCCCAATAAAACAAATTAATTTTCTTTCAGTGAGACAGCCTTCCCCACCCCCTTTCTTTTCTCAGGCATTAAAATTGGGGCAGTGTAAAAAGTCACTGTTGCCTCGCTAATTTGAAATCCATTGACTAATATGATAAATGAGAGCAACTTTTTGTCCAGAATTAGTGAAACTGGCAAAAAATAAATGTGTCAGTTACAGCACATCTGTTCTCTTTTACGCTTTACTTAAGAAAATAATTCTTGCCAGATTTTACCCACCCATAATAATTACACAATTTTTACAGATGTAGTTTGTAACAGCTTCACTTTGGTCCAAAACCTTTAATATGACTTGCAATGAATTTACTCCTTGGCTTGCACTTTATTATGTTTTTGCAATAAAAGGACTGAGGTAAAGTTATTTGTTTCCAGCTCTGCACCTTTTGCTAACATTTTTATAAACAAAGCTGCTAGGCTCAAAATGATTGTTGCTGTCATCACCACTGTTACCATTGCAATTACTGCACGCTTTGCATTTGGACATTTCATTTGGCTCTTGCTCCCAGTCTGTTTTCCTTGTCCTTAATTATCTGTTCTGTGGGAGCACCAGACCAGCAAGAAGGGCACTCATGCATGTCCAGCTGCAAATGATAAACCATCATGACTTCCATTGATATTTAAAGACAACGCTACTAATTATTGGAGATGGGGCCTGGCTGGGAAATTTTGAGGCAGATCCAGAAATCTCCACTTATCAGGAGTGGTAGGGCCTAGAGGTTTGATTTGGCCCCTGGAAACACATCCCAGGCTCCAAAGTTCAGGTCATTCCATGCCAGGGGCTCGGCGTGGGCCAAGCTCTAATTGTAACAGCATGGCAGGCAGTGCCACCATCGTTAGGCTCTGTCTCAGGTTTACAGCCTTTTGCAAAACTTTATAAATCAGATGCAAATATTTTCAGCTGCTGAAACTTGCCATAAAATAGCCTGGCCTTAGTCCAAATTAATCCTGACATCCAATTTTTTAAAAGGAAAAAAAAAAAATTAAATGAAGGAAAGAGAAGTTGCAGTTTCTGACCGAGAGCAGATACTGATAGGATGTATCAGGTTTCTTTTTTGGGGCCAGATACTTAAAAAAAAAATGGATTCATGGGGAACAGCACATTATTCCATGAGCAGAACCAGCCCACTAACGATGCTTTGGAAGACAAGGCTCTGTTTAATTAACAGCCATAGACTGAGTGGTGCCCGCACAGTGATTTTGAGCTCATAAATTAAACCTCTATTACTTTTAAAAGGGAGGGGTGACAAGTTGAGTAGAGGTGACGCTCCCAGCCACCTCTGAGCACGTGTTTGGTGCCCACACAGATCTCTACCTGCTATTATTGTTATTATAATTCATGGTATAAACTGCAACCACTTGCAACTGCTCCACACTGCACAACCCAATTAAGAGCAACAGAAATGGCTGCACTTAATGGGTCCAATGACATGATAATGCCTTCAAAGGGTCAGTGCCCTACATCGCACATCAATGGCAGTTGACACACTGTTTTTTAATGCTACCACTTAAATATGCATTAGAGGTTTGAAAGCAGCATTGAAGTAATGAGAAGGGTTAGGCTTAAACTTACAAGTGCAAGTAAAGTGTGACCTGCAAATATAAGTGTTGATAAATTCAGGATAACATTTATTTTTTTTTAAGTGTAAAAGCACTTTTCAGACTTAGGTATTTTTAACTCTGTGTTCCAGCAAAACTTGAAGCATTTATTGACCTCACTTGCAGCAGTGAGGCTTCACCAGATGAAGCCTGTAAATGGGACAGGACTTCTTTACTCACAATACGATGGCACCGTGCCCATAAATGTATGATTTTTGAAACAGAGTTTAGGAAACTGTTCAATGTGCAATCACAACATGAAATAACATCTTGTCACAGCTTGCCAAAGAGCTGGGCATGATTCCCTACTGCTCTGAACCCTGTCCCCAGGCAAATATTTTAAGTCCCTTTTGCGGCACCTGCAGGAGAGAGAAACAGCAGTGAGAGGCAGGGCATGCTCCCAAGGCAGATCCCAATTCCAGGAGGGCTCCCACCTGTTCAAGAGTGGTGTAACAGCCTAACAAAGTCCTCTTCTGCTGGCAGTGGGGTCCTCAGTGTTTTGGGGTTTCTTATCAAGCTGCTCCCACTGTTTTATCGCTTCAATCTGGTTGTTTCTTTTTCCTTTTTTTGTAGATAGCTCAGAGACACCTAATCAGAATAAAATAAGGACAGACATACAGGATGAGTTATTAGGGGCTAAGAGGCTTCTTATTTCACATCAGTTCCAATCTGGATTTTTTAGCACTTGGACACCACGGCCATGGGAGCCAGGTGGCATCAAACCTGTTCTGCACACAGAGATGTATCTGACCCTCTCCTCCACTCAGCTGTCCCAGGGAAATTAAGCAAATTCACTTTGAGTCCTGTAACCTTAGTGGAGTTTTTGGCGATGAAGCAAATCAAGGTCTGAAATCCAAATTGCCTCCTCCTGGCCTTGGCTGGAATGTTGCATCCACAGCATTTGCATGGACAGGGCTGCAGGGGACTTAGGGTGAGCACTGAATCCGTGACTCCCTCTTAATTAGAACAAAAAAAAGAAAAGAAGATGGGAAAAATTAAAAAAAAAAAAGTGCATCTAATATTTTGGCTGTTGAACGGTTTTTCAAAAATCCGGCATCGTCCCTCTAATCCCATCTGAACATTGTGTGCATGTGATTTAAATATGTTAATAATCACTCCCTGCTCCTGTCATTTAATCTCTTTTTTTAAGTAGTTTAGGCAGACGCTGGAGCCGATCCAGTTCCCTTTTCCAGCTGAGCCCTTTCCCCTGCACCACAAGCACGTTGTGGGGCTTGTTTTTTGGGAGATAATGGAACATCTTAGCCCTGCAGTGCTCACAGCCCTTGTTACCCCAACCCCGTTTATCCAGCGCTGTTCTGCCGCTCACTCTCTCCCCAAGCCCGAGCCTGAGCAGCACAAAGAAAGTCTTTGGTGCTGAGGAGGAGGCACATTTCCCCAGCAGCGCCAGCACTTCCTCCCCCATTTACAGGAGGAACGGGCTGTAATGAATTTAGATGATATTCAGCTCTACTACGCTGCTTAATTCACTCGGTGGCCTTGATGTTATAGGAGATGAGCAAAGGGACCGGGGGTAAATCCAGTTGACTTGGTGTTAAAGTTAACATTAACAACAGTAACAGCAAGCTCCCGGTGTTCGACTGTCACTGACCCTTCAACACGACTCAAAAGCGCTGTGATTCCCATATTTCCCCTGCTAAAGCAAATACAAGCCCGAGCGGTAGCGCGCGGTTGGTTTTGAGCGTGCCCTGCGCTGGGTGGTCTGGGGACTTATCCTACTTCCCATCTCATTTGCCTGCAAACGCCTTCACCTTGTCAGGGCCAATAATTATCCGGCCAGCGATGCTCAGAGCTGCCATTCCTTAAGATTGGATGAGATTGAAGAGGCTGAGGCTCGGCTCCTCTGTGCATTTTCTCCGTCAGTTAGTGTATACACTGGGGGCCCGGCGAGCCCTACAGCAGAGCTACACTAACTTTCTCTCCCCTTCCTTATTATGGAGCTTAATAACAGCAGGCAGTGTATTAATATGTAAGAGATCAAGAGATTATTGATTAGAATCACTTGGCTAATATCCCCTGTCTGTCATGTAGTTCAGCAGCCCTTTCATGATTTTTTGTGTCAGTCCATTTAAATATTCATGACAGAGTTGCTTTGTACCTCCACGGCTGAATTTCTAATTAATCTGTCAAAAGAAATACAATATGCCCCTAAGCCTTATTATTATAAGGGTCAGCTGAAACAGAGCTGGCCTGGCTAGGCCTAAGGGGTAATTAATTATAACAATGCGGTGTTTACCTTCGTCAGTACCTGCGGCCTAAATGAGTGCTAAATTAGACTCAAACCACTTCAGTCCGTGTTTGAAGCACCCCGATATGCCAGACTAAATCATAATGATGGGGAGGAGAGAGCGGAGAGCCGCTCCTGTGTAACAACATAATCAGCAATTATAGCTAGGAAATGGGGAGAAGGGGGAATTTTATCTCATTAGAAGAGCCCGAGCAGAAAGTTTTTTTTTCTGTCACCAGCTCTTTTCTTTCGAATTCAAATGATCCCACTCTAAAGGTGAGGGATCTCAAATTTAATTCCAGTGCAGAAAGCCAGCCTAATTAGTGGTATACTTTGGCTAAAATATGAATGACATTTGCTCCAGCTTGCAGCGGCCTATTAATAGAGGGTGTCAGAGTGAAACATTAAGTGTATCATTCTTCTGTCAATTTATTTCTGTCATTATTGTTTCTTTATTTCCTCTGCCACATTATGGTCACTAATTTCTTCTCACTTTTATGAGATTCTTAATGTGGGCCTTTAATGAACTCCAAAAACTCAACCACAACTCTGAAATTAAAATACTAGTCTCCTGTCAGTGTGATGCGACAGAGTAAAACTTGAATAGTATCATTCTTCTGTCAATTTATTTCTGTCATGATTTTTCTTTATACCCTGCCACATTATGCCCACTAGTTTAATTCCATTTTTATGTGACTTGTTAATGTGAATTTTAGGTGGCTTTTAATCACCTCCAAATTTGTAGAATATCACAATAAATCATAACTGTATCCCCTCTTATGACAATTTATTTCTGTCATTATTTTTTATTTCTCCTTCCTTATTACAACTCCTAGTTTCATCTCCTCCTCTGTGACCTTTACATAGTTGCATTTTGAAAAGAGGGAGCACAGCCAAAGTTTCCTTTTTTTGCAGCATCACCTTGCAGTGATGCTCTGTCCACCCAGTGATGCTCTGTCCAGCCAGGAGCACTCAGCCTGCCCAGCAGTGCTCTGTCCATCCAGGAATGCTTTGTTTTTCCAGGGATGCTCCAGCTGTCCCCACCATCCAAGCCATAACTGCAGCATCACCCACGCAGAGCCTTGTGAGCCCTGGTGTGCCCCAAACAGCATCCCCAACATGCTTCCCTTGAGGGCTGGGTTTTAAATAAGTGACATTTCATTAATGCTATTGATTGGAGCCAGTCTAATTCATCTGTGTAATGAACAGGGGTAATTAATTTAGGGTGGTGTTTCATTTCATAGGGTGGATCATTTCCAGTGATCATTGAGGGACAGTCAGAGCAGGCTGGGGCTGCAGCACCAGAAGGTAACACGGGGTGTTCATTGCAACACACCCCAGACCTCCCTTTACAGTAACATTTTAATAAGAAAACTTCAACAAGCACAGAAATCTACTCCAGTTGTTGGGTAGTGACTCACAAAAACAAACAAACAAATAAACAACAGTTTTTTTACCATTTTTTAATCCCTCAAAGAGCTGCACATCTAAACTCCATCCTGGCTGAGGAGAAGATGGAGTAATCCCCAGCCAGTCTTTTGGAACTGTGAATAAAGCATCTGTAAATGATGAAAAAGGAGATGAGGGGGATCTTTTTCCCTGAGATGATTGCAAACACACTCATTCACAGACCTTTCCCTCTGCCTGGACCATCATCACCTCTCCATATCCCTGGAGGGTGCCAGTGGCTCCCCTTTCCTCACACAGGAATACAGTGGGGGACACCCAAACCATGCCACTGTCACTGCAGATCTATCGTGGGTGGCACTTCAGCCCTCTGGAGTGCTCCAAAGGGAGGTGGAGACCATTCCCATGGGGCTCAGGCCATTGCACATCTTGGCCTTGACTTTTTCAAAACCACCCCTTCTGCCTGCACTCCTGGCATGTATGAAAATTCTGCAGGAAATGAAGCCCCAAATTCTCATCTGGGTAAGCAAAAAGGCTTAAAGCCTTGCCCAGAGGGTTTTCCAGGAAGGTGATGTCTTTCCAGGAGTGTGGGGTCATAGTAATGAAGGAGAAAAAAAAGGAAAATCAGATGAGTAGGGCACAACAAGAAAAAAGTAGGTGGTAATAACATGAATAAGCCAAGACAATATTGGTTTTGACTGGATTTGGGATGTAAGGGTGTGATTGTCTCATTAAGTGATCTGGAGAAACACAGAGAGACCAAAGTGCTGAAGCTCTGGTGCTTTTGGCTACCATAGACCCAAATCTACTTTAACTCACTTTGGCAAATCTGCCAGCAAAGCTCCAAGGTTCTGCATTTCTCCAGAGCAGCTCATGAGAAAGTCAGTACCTGTACATGGAAAGCTCCCTGGGAACACAGGAGGTCCTGAGGATGCCAAAGGGATGTTTCATTCCTCAGGTTCCTGGTGTTTCATGAGGCTGATTCTCCTTGGGCACAGCTGTGCTCTGAACACCTCCCAAAACTGAATATCCTGCTCTTCTTTTGGAGTAGGAAAAAAACCAAACAAATGGCACAAAAGAGAATTCTTCTGAGCAATGTGATCCCATATTTCCTGCATCCATGTGCTGTGGCTAAACCCATAAGAAATCCCTCATCTTTAGCCCCTAGGCTGCCATGAATCAGGTGACATGCTTGCATGGGATGCCCTGGGAAGATCTGCAGCAGGGACCAGTACCAGCTACAGTCCTGATACAGGATGTCCCATGACTGCAGAATTTAACTCAATCCATATTTAAACTCTATCAACATTTGCCTTTTCCCATTTTTCCCTGAATATATCCAAGGATAGGACGTCATGAGCAGTTGTCATCTGTCACTTGGACACTCAGTGATGCCTGCAAGAGCTGGCTCATCTAAACCACATCATTTTCCTCCAAATCCAACTCCTTGGACATGTTTCATACAGGAACCTTTACATTTTTGAGCTTGAGGACCCAAAAATGGAGAGAAGCTCTACAAAATTGGATTTTGAGATCTACTAAATCAGGCTAAGCAGCATCCCTGTGTAATGTCACATTAACAAAGCCAACTCTTGCTGTCCTACTAAGTCTGTCTACAGACTGTTAAAGCATGAAAGTCCTATAATTTCATAAAAACCCAAAGTATTCAAATTTCTATACAGTAGTGCTTTTGTATCTAATTTAGAATGAGTAACAAGCTTACTCTATATATACAACAGATCATTAACTTGATAAGATACTGGTAGCATATTAAGTGAATATTGTGTTGTGCTAGCAAAACAAATACAGAAGAGAAATTTGCTAATGCAAAAGATTTTTTATATCATTAAGAGTGGGTCATCTTTTGGTATTCAAATAAGTAAACTCAATTCCATCACTGAGCACTCCAGCTTTTTTTTTTTTTTTTTTTTTTTTTTTTTTGCTTTACTCTAATTTAAAGCAAAAGAGGGAGAAGGATCCATACCAAAGTGAAAGGCTCAGGCCAGACTATTTTAATAAATTTATTTATTTATTTTATTTTTGGAGGGTGCAATTATCTGAGACATTAACTTTTATAGTTTTACTTCTGCTTTTTTGTATTTTCAGCCTTGCCAATTCTGAATGCAAAGATCTGTTTTTATTTTCATCCAGGCTGTGTCTCACATTTTGTCAAGTCTGTTTTTCTCTCCTTCAATATTTGTCTAAATAAAAGTAGGTTTCAACCTATGAAGCCTGTATCAGTAACATGCATATTATTTTAATCACAGAAAGGTCAAAACTTTCTATCTAATTTCACATTAAAGCGCTCTTTAAAATTCCAGCACACTGGAGAGAGAAAAACATTAACAAAAAATATTTACACATGGGGTGTTTCCTAAAGAATGAATTATAATAATCTCACAAAAGGCCCTAAAGGGGGAATGTACCAAGAGAACTGAGACTGGTGGGATGGGAAATAAATATATATATGTAGGCAAATGTACACATCCCTGCACACTGTTTATACATAAATATATAGGCAAAACTTGCAGCTCTTCCCCATGCGACCATGGCAGGGCCACAAAGTTGCTTCCTTTGTCTTTATCCGTGAATATTTGGGGAGTTTTTTTGTAGGAAGAGTGATGGCAAGGGTGTGCTGGTGGGTACCACTGCAGGGATGCAGGAACTGTGGGTACCACTGCAGTCATGCAGGGACTGAGGGATAAAGCTGCAGGGATGCAGGAACTGTTGGATAGAGCTGCAGGGGTGCAGGAACTGCTGGATAGAGCTGCAGGGATACAGGGGCTGTGGGTACCACTGCAGGGATGCAGGTGCTTCTTTCTCTGTCTGCAGGAGGACGGAGCCCTCTGAACACGAGCTGCATTTCAGAATCACCCAGAAAGGCCCAAAAGGTGCCCTGTAAAGTACATCTGTCAGCTCAGTTTAGGGGTTTCCTTTCCAGGCTGACAAAATTCCCAATTTATTTCCTTTGATATCTGTATTTACCCAGCAAATTTCTGTTAGACATCCAGAAAAATCCTTAAAAAGATGACAAGGGAGACGGTGGACAGAGCTATGGAGCTTGCAGACTTCTGTGGGGTTTTTAATTCTGTCAGCTGGATATTGACTGACTTTCTAATGCACACTCCTCTAATTCTTAATTAGAATGACATAGCTAATTAATAAGTTTTTTCCAATTATAAATTAACTTAGGATCAGAACTCTGGCTTTGCATGTAATTTCCTATAATCGCTAAAGCTACTGCAAAAACATGTCTCCTACCAACCGTAACTTTTTTATTTAACACAGACAGACAAGTTCTCACTGGGTTTAAATTTTACAGCAAATTATCTCTGTTGGGATTTATGAAGGGAAATTAAAAAAAAAATTCAGAAGAGTTTTCTCTTTTCTTTTTTTTTCCTCCTTTTTCTTTTTTTTTTTTTTTTTAATGCTTCTTTCTTCCTTAAACAAAGTAGCATCTCTTAATGGACAATTTCTTCCCCAGATTTAAAAGGAATTCATCTTAATATTTTAATGTTATTACAGGGAAGGAAGAAAGAGAGCAGGTGATAATTCGTTTTTTCATAACTGTTACCACCTTTTCATGGTTTCTGCAAAAATGATTTGGGAGGATCCCGCATGCTGCTCATTTATAGAATCTTAACTGGAGAGACACTTATCTCTTTAGTAATGAACCAGTGTAATTAAAGGTGGGAATGTGGAAGAGTTCAGGCACTGGCAACATGTCACATAGTTGGCTGCTGCAATTCCTCAGTGGTTTATCAAAGACTACTCCTTTAATATGGAGATTACACTTATGTACTTGTCTGAACTTGAAAGGCATTTGCCTAATTTACTTATTAATGAGATGTAAATCTATTTGTACGGCACGTCACAAGTTTCCTGAAATCGCTGCTACTTAACTGGTGATAAACCCTATGATTTAAACGAAAAATAATACATTTAGCTTTCCACATTCATTCTGTTAAAAATTGATATAGTCTATGTTAAATTTATTAATATTGCTTGCTGTCATTCAGTTTGCAGCTCTTACTGAAATATGACTTGACAGCGGCCGCATTAAAGATGTATGCCATTGTATTCAACAAAGATTAATGAAGCCCGGTAAAAATAGCTGTAAAAGAGAAAGTGATCCGAATGTAAAATCAGTGAATTAAATGAGGCCTTGCATACCATTTGTTAATATGCATGAGGAGGGAGGCAGCGAATGAAAATGTCTCCCTGCAAAGTTCATTTGGGAATGTTTCAATATTGTCTGAATATCACCAAACTATTGAACAGCGGCTTTAATAGAGCCCCGCGTAGCGCCGGGTCCGCGCGTGCCTGGGGAAGGGCTGGGCACAAAACCCACCTCACCTGCAAGCAGAAGGGAAGCCTGCAGGAAAAATAAAAATAATAATAATAATAAATAATCTCAGCCTAACAATATAAATACATCCAGGATAGCTGTGTGCTCTCCTCCTTCTTCCCCCCACTCCACCTTTCTCTGTCTACGGCACAGGCTTTCAATATTCAAGCTTTAATGCTCCCTGCCTCTTTTTTCTGGAAGAATTGCAACGCTTAAAAGGCTTGGATTCTCTGGATTTCTGCGAGGTTAATGTGTCTGTCTGTCTGTGTGTCACAGGCACTCCTGTGGTGAAAGACTTTACCCACTTCTTTGAGTATTATTTGCGGGCAGTGATTTATTTCCTGAGCCCTCGTTATGAAGCGCTCCTGAATTTTGCAGGTTAAGACTTTCAGATAAATTAGCGCTGACAGAAAAGAACGCACAGGAGCCACAGTGTAAACACGCCCTATTTATCAATCAAGGCACAGAGGGGTTTTGATGGACTTGAGCTGTTGCTGATGGGCTCGTTTGCAGGTTTGAACACCAAGGCAAAGATTTGTAGAAAAGACCGAGCTGAAATATTTCACTTCGGCGGTTTAAAAATATATGTATTAATCCTGCTGCCCCTTTGGTAGTAAAGTAGTTAAAGCACCCGAAAGACTGTCAGCTTGGAGGCAATTTGGAGCTATAATGTATACACGTGTGGTGCAAAAGCTTGTAGAAAAGCTCTGCCTAAAGCATAAACTTTCCCAAAAGAATGAACACGGGCGTTCAAACTGAGAGCAATTCAGAGTGATTTTTGTCACCAGGCTCAGCTCACAGCACCTGATTTTTGTCTCAACAGGTATCTGGGTGTCCTGGTACTCCACGGTTCTGTGGAAGGGGACAGGGATGGAGCCTGGAGCTCCCTGGTATCCTGGTCCAGGGATGGAGAAGGAGGGAGCCATGAGCTCCTGCAGTGTCCAAGTAGTCTCCAGCAAGTCCCTAAATCTCCTGTTAACCACACTGGAAAAGAAATCTTTTTGTTTAAGGAAACAGAATGCTCAAGTTTGTGGTTTTGAGGTTCTGCAGGATATTGGATCAGTTTATTTAATCCTAAATTAGTGACACAAGTGGTAAACCCCCCAGCTAACTTAACAGATTTCCTATTAAAATTTTGCATTTGAAGAAATTAATTCTCTTTCATGAAATAAATTGGTGCATGAAACAAAAGGGAAAAAAACTCAAGTCAAGGGAGTATATATATCTCTGAGGTGTGGTAAACTTTGGGTATCAGGCTCCATGAAGCTTCTGTATGAATTAAAAAGAAATATCAAATGCAAAGAAGTCCAAGTTTAGGATTTTTTGTTTGATTTATACTCCCCATTTAAAAACACTACATTTTTTTGCTGAAAATTTTCCTACTTCTTTCTCTCATTGGGCGACCATTAAAAAAATGAGACATGGGAACGGCTCTTAATTTGCATTTTTTAATAACTTCCAGATTATTTTGAAAAAATCTTAGAAAGCATAAGAATGGCAGGTCCAGAATTAAAATTTTTAAAAATGGCAAGTGTGTACCGTATCAAACACTGGACGACAGGAGAAATTGCTTTTTGCAACTCAGTGTCCTTCAAATGTCATGTTTGAGGGAACTCCTGACATCCATGGAATATCTGCTTCTGCTTCAGCTTAATTAAGAACATTTGTCCAGCTGCAAGACTTCAGTTCATCATGTAGACATTAAAAAAAGCAACAGCAAACACCCAGTGGGGGGAAGGAGCGAGGTGCCCTTTGGGTTCCTGGTCTGCTTGATTAGAACTAATTAAAACCATTCATAAGGAAACCTGAGCTAATGGTCACACTCAGGCTGCTGGGGTTTGGCTTTGGCTGCAGCATTAGCACCCTGTGGAATGATTTTTGCCTCCCCAGTTCCCTGTCCTGGACACAGAGGGAAGCAAGGCCAGCAGAAGGCAAAGGCCTGGATAATGAACTAAAACAATTAGGATGAAGTTGCTCTTGGTTTATTCTCATCTCTTCTGTCTTTAACCCACCCAAAAGCTCCACAGCTCGGGGACACCCTTCCCCTTGGTCAAGCTAATGCTCCTGCTCTGTGTCAGACCGCCCAGTAATGTCCTACTGGGCTTGAGGTGACAAAAAATGCCCTGCAAGGGGAAAAGGAGGAAAGCCTTTGAGTTTAAGATTAGAAAGGCCAAAAAAATGTTTACTGGTGTAAGGAGAAACTTATTATTCCAGCACAAGATTGAGGTTCCTTTGAGCAGAAGGAGAAAGAACTGTTGGTGTTTATGTGAGAGAATGAAAAACACACCAATGGAGCATAACCCTCATCCCTGGTGGTGGAATGTGCCCAACATTTGGGCTATTATGGGCATCAGGAACTCCAAGACCAAGCAAGTCATCACTGACGATCTCTCAAACAAGTTTTAAACGTATTTCTGCTATTATTGCTTTGTAAAAACACTAAAAGACTCCAGAGCTTTGGGCAAGACCCCAGGCCAGAGCCACACCACAGCAGGAAGGGAAGGAAACCACTTTTCCACAGCAGGTGAATTACACCAATGTGATGTCAACAGACACTGCAGTGCCTTCAACACACACTCCCACTCTTCCCACTCCCAGCCTCCTTTCCAGGATGCTGGATTTTTGTGGTATGCCTTGAGCTTGGTGGGCCTCCTGGGCCTGGCAGAACCCTCCATGTCACCCTTTGGCATCTCCTAATTCCTGCAAAAAGCACAAGAGACATGATCAGACACCACCTCACCCTCACCCCACATCAGAGCTGGCCCTCTTCAGTGTCCCTCCACACTTAAAATGGGAAAATAGTTCAAAAGGAAGTGGGGAGAGAACAGCCAGATCTCTGATTTTATGGATAATCCTGACATTTGCTCTTTATGTTTAGTTGTGACCCTCTGGCAAAGGCAAACACCACAGTTTGCATTGCTTTTGGCTTTATTTTCATCCCTGTTAGGCTGCAAAAAGCTCCCAGTGTCGAGTCTGTGGTGGCAGCAGTCTCCTCACTTGTGCAACAACACAAACATACTGGCAGCTGTATTAATTCTCCATTTATTTTGTTTCAGCAATTTCATTAATTATAAACCTGTTCAGTGTTTGACAATGAGCTATCGCAATGCGTTTGTTTACAAATAGGTTTAACACTGAAGATGGTGCCTGTATAAAAAAAAAAAAAAAAAAAAAAAAAAGAAAAGGCCATTTTTCACAGAAATGTTAGTCCCTGGAGTGGAAAATAACCCTTAAATTCCACCAGTAAAATTTTAATTTTCAAAAATGCCACACATTTGCTATAAATAGCTGTCATCTGTCAAATAAACGGAGCAAGTCCTGGGAGCCTCCTGATCAAAGGAGACCATTCCAGAGGCAGCCTTTGTCTTAAATGGGTCTGTAGACATGGCTTGTGTTGGTTTTTGAGTAATCCCAGCCTGTTTATAATCTCATCTATTTCATGGAGAGGATATGAAAATAGCTCCCCACTGTATGAAAATTATCTATATTCCAGTGCAGACAATGGATTCAGTCTATTGAAAATAATGGAGTGAACTCAGCTACGCAGTTTATTTCAATGTGGAAAGTCTTTGCACATCATAATATCAAATAAACTCTGCTGAAAACATCATCCCCATATAATTGTATTATACAAGAGTAGTGTCACCTTTTGTTTAGAAGAGGACCATTATGCTTTTATGATATACTTTAAGGGGAACTAGATGGTACCATTGATTCCTGTACTAGCATTTTACATCAAAAGCCCGATGTCTGCAGCCCAGGTCACTGAAATCACAAATGAAGTGAATTTAATGGTCTAAGTTTGGTCTCCAGAGGACAACAGAATAGTTAGTACCATCATAAAGTCTGACAATGTAGCCCTTTTGGCAGGTTTTTGTTGATAATAGGCTTGAACTGCAATCTTTTCACCATGGTATAAGAGGATCTGTTAAAGCAGGCTTCGGATACTCGGGGAGAATAAAGTAGGGAAGGCTGCAAAGCACAATATTGTGCACACCTGCACTGTACCTAGAGTAAGGTTAATGCAGTAATATCTGTGTGAAAACTGCCTCACCCCCACATTAAAAGCAGCTTATCATTAGGGATTACCAAGCCACTGCACCAGCTGCAAGTCTTTACTTAAAGACTTAAAGGTAAAGCTCTTACAGTTCCCAATCCAGTGACATTTGCAGCTCACTATAATTTATTGAATATCTTCCAAAGAGCAAACACAAGATTTCTCTTGGTACTGTTTTAGTTGGGTTGTAAACGTTTGCCATTTACCAAGAGGGGAAAAAAAAAATAAAGGCGGGCACATTTACACTTTTGCAAAGCATCATGTAATATTTTGAACCTGTCTTTTCGTGCCGACTCTTTTCATGTTCAATCTAAACACTGTTTACTCATTTAAAGTCTTGTTACAGCTCAGCTATGAAGCACGGTGCATGCACACTTTCAAAGCTTCTGTGAGAGCACCTTGTTCCCAGGTTTCATTAGGAAGACCCATGCTTGTCTGAAGAAAATGTGAATTTTTAAAACTTCCCATAGCAGACATTCAGAAATGTTCCCCCTTCAGCACTTCGTAGTCCTGCTACTGAGACCTTTAGAGACTTAATACAGATAAGGATCTTGAAAAGTGAATTTATTGAGGTTATCTCCATTTAGGAGGCACGCTGATCTATTGATGAAAATTAAAAGGAAATGGTTAAATAAGCCAAATTACACGCTGGGTGATGAAACATTTCCTGTGCCTTGCCAGTAACATGCATGCAAATTATATTAATAGGCTATAATTATGTAAACTTTATTATGTGTGTTAAAGATAACATTAAAATTATAAGACAAACGACACTTAATCACCAATGGAGGGCAATGATAAAAGACTCAGGAAAATTAACAGGCAGCCTTGAGATTGTTGTGGTTGCCACAGCCTGAGGAGTACAATGAGCCACAACATTTTATAAAATAATAACCTTTGCACAGCTCTGGTCACCATCAAACTGCTTTACAAACATTAACTAATTATTAAACAAGCATTTGAGGCCTCCTGGCTAAATATATCCCCTGGCTGCAAATATTCATGGGCTGCACACGCTTAAAATAACTCACGAGCTGGACATTTGGCTGGTCCTCATCCACTCTGTCCTCTCTCACACTGAATTTGCCAGGACAGAAAAATAATGACCTGTGTCCCATTGGAAATGTAAGAGAAGGATGAAATTGGTGTGCTGGGCTGGTCACTTGGATTCACAGCTCCTCCAGAGCAATTTCTCTCCCTCATGCCCAGAGTGGTTTTTCAGCCAGGACACATTTCCCTACTTGTGTTGATTTTCATGGATCTGTTCCCAGCCAGAGCACACAAGACCCAGTTTCATTCATGATAGGTTTGATTTTGTTCCCTTTTGCCCCAGTGTGGAAATTTGCTCTCCATCAAACAGCTGTTTTGGTGACTTAATCCCTGTTTCCAGGCACTTGGAAATGCAAGGAGTCTTCTGCAGGGGAGCCTGAATCTCCCTGAGTGGAGAACCTCTGCTAAAGGTGCTAAAGCAGGACCAATGTGAATTGATCCAAGCTGTCAGAGACACCCCAAACCCTCACTGATATGAGCAAAAAGGGTTTCCCTGTGCTTTGGCAGCAGTGCCAAAATGTGAACTGTCCCTGCTTCACCAGAAGCTGATATTTCTCTTTGTGCAGGGCTTCCACTATAAATATTTTTGCCACTGCAGAACACAGATCACAAGTTTATCAACTCCTTATGGTGTCTCCTTCAGGAGAGACTTTGCTGCCAAAAAAGCAAGAAAGATGGCCAATTCTCAATGTTTTGCAGTTTTCACAAGATGTCATTGCATCCAGAAAATAAAAGCCTGTCATTCCAATCCAAGCCTGCCTCAGAAATTTTGATTCCTCAGCAGAAAAAGGAGATTTCAACTTATAGATATCTTACAAAAACAGCATCTGATTAAAACAAAAGATATCTGAGTCCTTAGTTCCAAACTGACTAGTGGTGTTGCCTTGGCTCAGTCCTGAAACATTTTAAATTAAATCCATCCAAACTTCTTATTCCAGTTTCTCCTGCAGGTTCCCACCTCCTTGAAGTGGCCATGTAATCAGTATTTTTTTCTAGTTTTTATACGAGAGGGATCACTAAAAAAATGAATGGTTATTTAACAGCATCGTCAATGTAGTTTTGGAATATAAAATTCTCTGAGTACATATCCAATGTGGAATATTTCAGAGTTGTTACAGAAAACAAAATATTGAGTTTTACATCCCAAACAACTTCTATTTTGTGGAGCAATATAAGTATTGTAATATAATTATTTCCTCAGTGTCGTAGCATTGGGGAAAGTGAAACTTCTTGCTGCCTGTAATCCCCTTCTGAATAACAGCTGATAGAGGTAATAAAGATCATGGAGATTTCATTGTGAAAAAAAGCATAAGGCACCCTAGTTCTTCATAATCTAAAAGTTATTTTCATTGTTGTGTTCAGTATTATTATTTGTAATTGAATAACTCTGTTTATTTTGAACTGAGAAATAAAAAACAAAGGAATTATTTATTTAGAATAAAACATTGCAGCATTCTGGGACACACAATGAGCCTCTCCTTGACGTATATGAACAATTTATAAACACTGTACTCGATGACAAGAGAAAATCAAGGATTAAACACGACCAGGAGTGAAGTACCACTCCGAGCCTTCCAGGTTGTACTCAGCATATAAAAGTGTCTCTTCTCTGAAGGCAAATTGTGCTCTTTAGTCAGAGCTTTTGTTCTCCTGCATGTCCAAAACCAGGCAGATGTGCCTGTTAATATCCCTGAAAGACCAAAACACCGCGGCCCCGATCCGGCGGCTCCGGCTGCGCTAAGCAGTTCTACGTGCCAGCCTTTGATCTGTATTTTCTAAACTTCATAACAAAACTTCAAGAAAAAAAAACTATTAGCTGCAAATTAGACATTCTCAGGGAAGCCTAGAATTATTTTTCAGGACAGAGGGCTCAATTTCCCAATCTCAGGTGTATGATTAAAATCAATTAAATCACTCTTCCAATGTCAGCGGCAAGATTCTCCTGACAAATGAAATTATGCGAGAAAAGTGTTCTCTTCACTCTTCAACCCTTTCTCAGCATCACTCACATCCACAAATGAGATCAAAATTTTCAGCTCAGGGATTTCAGAGATATTTTCCATAAGAACATGAAAAATCCCAGGAACCCTATGTAAGTAGACTTTATAGTCTCTAGTGGCGAGATGCTGATGGCCTCTGTATGTTAGATATATTCATGACTAACTAAAATGAAAAGTTCGAGTGGAATTTAACCATTTGGGGACCGCACCAGCATTTTTTTCATAAATTAAAGTTTTAACAGTGGAATTATGTACCAGACTCTAGGATACATGTAGTAACCTTACTGTGTCTCTTTTCATTCCCAGGGAAGTCCCTCGTGGCTCTCCCCTATTGAAAACCTGAATTTTATCAATCTCTCTCAGCTGCTTGCAGACACAAGAGCAGCAAAGCAGCCTCGACTTCAAATGACCACATCATTTGCAGAGGCCCTGAAGGGTTAATAGTTACTTACAGTCTTGAGACAAAACAAGGTGTGCTATTCTAAAAAGTAGAGGAAGAAACCTTTTGATGAGAAGCGCCACTTGAAAGGCAGAGATATCTCATTTCCAGAGGTGTTCTGACGTGGCTGAACTGTACCTTCAGCAAATTATTTACCTCTTAATTTGTTAAAACATATGGGCTTAGAGGTAACTTTGCCCATGAGGCGTACATCTATATTATATGCTTGTTTGGTTTGACTTCATTTTCCTTGGAGACTTGAACAAATGTTTTCCGCATTTCATAAGTTGTTGTTTTTTTTTCCCTCCCCTCACGTGTTCCAAGCAGCAGTGTTACATATGTATTTTGTTTCTTTTGACTCTGTTTAAAGAGGAACTGGCTAATTTACAGCACAACAGGCAAAGTGGAGCAATGTTTCAGGATGAGAAGCGCAGCCTATTTATAAACCTGCCGCTTTCCAGCTCGTTCCATCCCGATCCACCCTGGCCAGGCTGGGCTTTTGGGTTGCTTTCAAACCACTGCAAACAACCTATTCCTCTGCAAAGCAGAAAATGAGGATTTGTGTCTTCTTGTTGAACTTTATCTCCTTTAATATAAAAGAACAACCAGCTAACTCCACATTAAATCGTTGTTGAAAGAGAGTGGGTTTAGAGGAGATATTAGGAAAAAAATCCTTCCCTGTGAGGCACAGATTGTCCAGAGAAGCTGGGACTGCCCCATCCCTGGAAGTGTCCACGGCCAGGTTGGACACTGGGGTTTGGAGCACCCTGGGATAATGGAAGGAGTCCCTGCCCAAGGCAGGGGTTGGAACTGTGTGGTCTTCTAGGTCCTTTCCAACCCAAACCATTCCATAATCTTTATCTTAATGCCTCAGAACAAAACCACTTACTGAGCACTTGGAGAAGGGCTTGTCCTGCTCATGAATTTTAAAACTAAACCAAAAATATTTGTGCAATGATCACCAATGGTCATGGAAACAGCATCATGCATTTGGGATGTGCTGTAGCTGGAAAAGTTCATGGGTAGGATGTTCCCCGTGGTGTGTCAACAGAGCTGATTGAAGGATGCAGTTTAGCAAGGGAAAAGTGAGAGGAAATGGTCTCAAGGTCTTAAAACCAACTAATTAATCTTATTTTGAGGTTCTGGTCAAGTATTTACAACTGTTGAAAATTTATTATACTGTTACATGGCTTCTTTCAAGAGAGCTCTCAACAAGCCCAGCAGAAAGACAGGGAGCTCTTTTGTATTTCCTCGTGTTCCTTGCCCTCCATTCCACATAAAATGAAGAATTTCTTGACCTGAATCCACCACATTTTTTTAGCTTTCCCATCTCTGTCCCTGCTATGAAGAAAAAATAAAACAATATCCACCATTTGTTTAGTCTCACAGGAAAGATCTGCACAAAGCTGGCCCAAGATGGGATTCCCACCTTTCTTTCCTAACTCTGTTATCTTATTTAACTAAAATATGGGAAAACTGGAGCAGAACTTGATTGGTTTAAACTGGTAACATGATAATTGTCAGCCTGGAGAGGAAGAAAAGCCAGGAATTCACCAGGGGCTGGCTGGAGGCTGGAAGGCATCTTGTCCTTTTTGCTTTTGGGTGGGTTTTTTGTTTTGCTTTCTGTGTGTGAAATCAACACCTCAAAGTGCTTTTTGGTTTTCCATTTGTTTATTCCAGCCATAAATATTTTATCACTTAAAAAGGGAAGCAATGCCTGCTCCTAATTGTTTTTGATTAAATATGCTAATTACTTTTTGGAATATTAATGACACATACGGTACTAAATGTTTTAATAATGCAATGAAATAAGCCAGCAAATATAACTACAAATTAACCTGAAACTGCTACATGCTTCTCATAAGTTTCTGTTATAACAATACAAATCTAGAGGAAAACATCCATGACAAAACAATATTTCCTTTCTGGTATCTGGAGTTCAACTAAACAAGGAAACTAAAGCAAACAAAATCCCTGAGTGAACAGAAAGTTGCCACACTTTGGGATCACTTTTCTTCACTGCAGGACAAGGAGGAGAAAAATAAAACCGAGTTGAATATAAAAATATCTATTAAGAGATGCTGTCCATGGAATGAATCACAAAATTTTGCCTCTTGTGTCTGTAGGTCCAAAATGGTCCTGAAGTTCATCTTTGAGGAGCTCAGAGGCAACAGCAACAGCAATGCTGAATTAGTCTGTGATCCCCAAGCAGTCATTGGGCAGGAAATATTAAAGTTTTGCCATCCAACTTTATTCCTGCATTTCTTACTGAACTTACTGTTAACGATTTTACTTTTTATTTATTATTTTTTCTTGCACAAGAGGAGATAAAAGCTCTTTGTTCTGGTGCTTGCAGGAGGTGGACACTGCATGAGAATGGCAATGCCTTTTCAATGCCTTGGCAGGCTGAAATCCAGCTCCTACCTACGGCAGGCTCCCCAATTCCCAGGACAATCACACTGACACAATTAAATCCTTCCTCTTCTGTTGCAGGACTATATGCAATGGTTAGTATTACATTACACTGAAAATAATTAATATTGTGGAGGTTTTTGCATGTTTGTGTGTTAAAGATTTGACCTTTTAATTTGTTTTTCCCTCAGAAATGTTTTGCAATTTAATGATTTGTAGAGACAGTTCAAAGTTGCCAGATAGTCTGTCAAAGCTCTACACAATAACTATGATTTTATTTTACCATATTCAGTGTCAAGCAACTGGTTTTATGTGCTGCAGTGTGGATAACACTTATCAACAGGATTTATTTTAGTCAAATTTGGTAGAACAGGAGTGTTTTACTGCTGGGAAACAATGCACTGAGCATCCCAACCTATGCACACCTTGAGAGTGATGTCAGAATTGGGCCAGCAAAGATAAACAAGAAAGAGAATATAAATAGAGAAATAAAGAGAAATGGTTATTTGGAAACAAATATTTTAAAAATTTAAAATTACTGTGGAATAACAGTCTGCTTGTTACCCACCTGCTGGGAAAGAGGTGTCAGCCTCTGGTGTGTTTAATTGCCTTGATATGCCAATTGCTGATCAGAAATTGATAGATTTTTGCTAATTGATAAGCAAGAGCCAGGAAATTTTCCCTGTCAGGTATTACCAGCATTATTAATGGCACATTCAGGGCTGCAAGGCAGCTCTTCCAGGCTGACCTGTGGGTCTCTGAAGGAAACACTCTGGGAATCCTCCCTCCGAGATGTACCTTGAACATATGGATGTGTCTTTGACTGGACTTTTAGCTGTGACACATCCATGCTTTGCTAGCCAAGCCTGAATTATTAAATGATGCTATGGACTGTGCCCATGGAGGACCTAGGACCTGCTTCTGAAATGCTAATAAAGCCAGCAGGAAAGAATTCCTTAGGTTTTTCTCCTGGATTTAACTTCTTGAGTTCAGAAACTCAGGTGAGAAACTGCAATTTTAAACCAGCTTGGATTTGATATTTGGGAGCCTTCCACAGAGGAAATATATATATTTTTAATTAAATTTGATCTCAAAACACAAATTTGTTTTAAGATCAACAAAACCAAAGAAACTCATTTACAAATGGTGTTTAAATCCAAAGGTCTATGCCCTTCGAAATTTAAGCTTGGAGTGAAACTGGACTAATGAAAAATTGAAAGAAAAATTAATGTTTTGGTTTTTTTAGTCCACCGTCATGCTAAAGCCACTAAAAATCTGTTGAATATGTTTATTCCAAGATTTGAGTTTAGTTCTGCCAACCTTGAGGGTGCAGCTCTTTGGGTATCAAACACTTTGGGTGGTGGTAAGGTCCCAGTAGTAATTTTTCCATTGATTTTGAAAATTGGGATGGGACCAAAGTGCAGAGGGAAGAGTTTTCAGCCCTCCCCATCTTCCTGCCCCTCACAGGGTGAGAATCCTTTGAAGAGGGACATTGGGAAGATCAGTTTTTACACAGATCACCATGGATCAGGCTTATGGGCAGACTGCAAGCCTGATCACGGGTTGACAGAGGCAAAACACGTGAAAAAACGAAGTGCTAATTAAGGATATCATCAGGACAGAAACTTTTAGGAAGCTCAAATGTGCATGAGGAAAACCAACACGGAGACTTCGAAGCCAACATTTGAACCTCAGTGCCAAGCCAAACCCTGGCCATCAAACACATTAAAATAAAGCTGAGCCTGAGCTGAAGAAAGGACTGGGGCAGGAGTCTGATGTGTCAGTGGCTCTGCTGCCCACCCCAGGGACGCCTCACCTCCTGGGCTCCATCAATCCGTGCTCTGGAAGCTCTGCCACCTCTCCAGCCAGGGAGTGATGAATGAGCAGAGCCAGTGCCTGGCTGTGTCCACGTCTGCTCGGCACAGAGTTCAGAATATTCATCTCATCTCGCCGCTGACCTTTCCCCGTTCTGCAAACCTGAAAGGTCTGCGCTGCATAATCTCATCTCAGGATAAAAGATAAGTGAACTACCAAATAAATAGTGGAGTGTTTACATGACCTTATGGTTTTACGGTCCATATTAATTTTTAATTGTGCTGTTAAAATATAGTAAATATCTATTATACAAATTAAGTGGTAATAGGTATTTGTGGGGTTTTTTTCATGAATTAATCTTAAAATAAGCTGATTACACAAATCTTTAGCCAAGCAGTGGCTAATCCTGGGCACAAACACTACTTTGATAAGATACATTCAAACAAACATTTTTGTGGCAAAATGTTATCAGATACTAACACATAATTAGTCTAAGACATTTTGGTTCAATGCGAGCGTTTTCCAGTTGTGATCATTAAGTGAAGGTATTGGGAGAAATCCAAAAGGGAGCAGAGGATTGTAAGCACTTCAGAGTTCCTTTGTGGATTCCGATTAGGCTGCTGGATTCACTGCTGTTTCCTTATGTAAACATATTCACATATTGCCATGGTGGGGAAATCTTTATCAAATTATTGGCAAACAAAGTGATGTTCGTGTAGATGAAATTATTATTCATCCGGATCTGAGTGGGACTGAAAGAGAAATTGGGGAAGAGTACAGGAACTGATGCAGGGAGTGGAACCCCAACTTCATTTGGAGTCTCAGGAGTGAGAGATGCTCCTTGTTTCTGTCACCACAAGGAAAGGAATATGGGGCCACAGGAATAACCTGGAATATTAATGTTGACTGTTGCTGCATGGGTTTAGTTCATAGTCTGTGTTTCTTGGATTTGCAGGACTTTTCATATTACTTTCATTTATTTGAGTAAATTTCCTCATTTTTCAGCTGCACTAAAAGTATGAAACCAAAAGGACCTGTAATAACTTCATTTACTTATCCAATACTCTGAAAGGACTATTGATTAATACATAATAAATAAAGGTTTTTAAGATGCTTAATAGTGGCTTAATAGTGGAATCTAGTAAATACTTAATTAGAGAGGGTTATTGAACTCAGACAATGGCTATTTGACATGCTGGGATGCCGAGGAATAGCCCCTTAATTGACAGCAAACTCCACTGGATGGAGCCTGCCTAAAGAATGGTTGGTAATAGCTCGGAATGGCCCTGATGAAGCCACTTGGTGAATGCACTTGCTGTCGATGCAGCTCCTTAATAGCTCCATGAGAGCCTGCAGGAAGAGCCCTGAGGAATGCTGGGTGTGCCCAGGAGGAGACAAAAGATCCTCAGGAAGTTTTTTTCTAAACACAGAAAGTGATTCCAGCTGTATGGAGGATCAGCCACAGAATCATGGAATGGGTTGGGTTGAAAAGGACCTTAAAGCTCATCCCATTCCACTCCTGCCATGGCAGGGATAATTTCCACTGTTCCAGGTGCTCCAACCCCAGTGTCCAACCTGGCCTTGGGCACTGCCAGGGATCCAGGGACAGCCACAGAAATTGTGGGAATTCCATCCCAGCCCCTCCCCATCCTCCCAGGGAACAATTCCTGCCCAAAATCCCATCCAAATCTACCCATTCTCAGCTTAAAGCCATTCCCTGTGTCCTGTCCCCCATCCCTTGTCCCCAGTCCCTCTCCAGCTCTCCTGGAGCCCCTTTAGCCCCTGCAAGGATCCTTCTCCCCTCCTGGATCCTTCTCTTCTCCTGCTTTACTCACACATTTTCCCTGTGCTGACAGCTGAAAACTAATGGATCCCAGTGTTTTCCTCAAGGGACTTTGTGCTTTCCAGCACCCTGTGTCACTGGGGTGCCACCAGAGCTCTCTGGTTTATCCAGGACCAGGCACTAAGCAATTTTACAGCACAAACCCACATGTGAATCATTTAAATCTAAACAATTCTCCAGCCTGTTACATTACACAGGGTCACATTTTAAAGGATCTGGATATTTTTTCCCATCAAGTGGAAAAACTTGGGATTTCCTGCATTCAGAAGTTTGGGCTGGCACAGGGCACTGCGGTGCCTGCGGATGTTGGTGGGTTAAAAGCAGCATTTCTGGCTTTGAAAGGTGTTATTTTGAAAGTTCTCATGAGCAAAGCAATTGTTTGCCTTTCCACTTAGAGTGTTTGGTTTCTTGTTCCATGAAGTAGAGACAGTGTAACTAAGCTGCTCCTCACTGCTTTAAAAAAAAACATAAATTGCAAATTTCTTAGAGATGCTGTTTTCTTTCCAGTCTCTCCCCGTCACTACACAAACACCAGAGGCTGGAGCTCTGTGAAAGGACTGTTTGGGATTTAACTCCTGGTTCCTGGTGAAAGCAGGGTTTCTAATTCCATTATCATACAGGTGAAGTTAAACTAGGTCACGAGTGTCTGAAAACTGAAGGCTTTGGGCTATGTTTGGAAAAATACAAATTATTGGTACAAGGGAGGGAATCTGTGTGCTTCTGATCTGATCTATGGTGTTTTCTTCTTGGGTTTGCAGTGAAAAATAATCACTGTAACTGGGTGTCACTTTAAAGATAAGATTGACTGTAACACGCTATAAAATCACCTCCTTTGTCAGGTTATCCTGCACAAATGGAGAACATGGGGTATTTCTGTGACAGATGAAAGCAGAGCTCTGCACAGAAGAAGAGCCACGGCAGCACCAGCACAGGCTCTGGCAGCTCTGGCTCATCCAGGCAGGAATTGTGTCTTTGGGGACAGGGACAATGGTGGGTAGGACTCTGTAGGACCCCAATACCAGGAGCAGCTCCCCTCCAAAAGGGGCACAAAATCAACTGCCTCTATCACCCTCCATCCAACTAACCTGAAAAATACTGCATTCTGCCACTTTCTTCCCAAAATCCTCTTGGCTGGCCTCTGTCAGACTCAGCTCTTGGGCGTTCATGCAGTGCCAGCACCCTGTGGGACATCACCAAAAAATCTGGGTGATGTCCCCAGGAAAATCCTGCCCTTATCCTCCCTCCCTTCTCTCTCCAAGGGGCAGAATTTCACCAGCCTGTGCAATTCCATGAGCCCAACACCCAAGGATCAGCTGCTGCTTCATCCAACTCAGGAACAAAAAGGGGTTCCAGGTCTCCTTCCCTTCAACTTGCATATTTAAAGACTGGAAATCACAAGTCCTTCCCTGCCAAACAATTATATCTACTAATTTAGATGAGAACTTAATATTATACCTTTATAAAGTGCTAGATATATAAAAACCTATTTAGATTTAATATTGCAGTAGCATCTGGTCTTTTCATCTAATTTAAAACCTTTAAAGAAGGGAAACCTCCAGGAAGAAATAATATCCATAAGCATTCCAAGGCTTCTCCCGCTTCCTTTCCTTTCAAGAGTAATAAGAAATCTCCCCCTACAGGCCTCGGCTGCCTAATGCAAGGTACAGAGATGATTCTGGGCTGAGAGTTGTCCTCTCAAATCCTGGGGAATCTCTGAACGCTGCTCAGGACACAGATGGATGGGGAGGAGAGGGATTCCAGCTCCTCTCCCCAGCCCGTTCCCGTGGGATGCAGCGGGCGCGCTCCCGGCCAAGCGCCACAGGGGCACTTCTGCAAAGTGCTCACAATTATCTCCTGCATTTTTTACTCTTTATTACCACAACTCCATTGGGCAAAAACATTTTGACTAGAAAACTATTTCCTTTTTTTTTTTTTTTTTTTTTTTTTTTTCCCCCTTCTTCTTGTTACCTGTTTTAAGGGAAGAAATTAATAGGATAAAATTGCAAATTACTTCCTTCCTCTGCACAGGAAAAAAACCCTTGTGCTGCTTTCTTTACCAATTGCCTGTTGTTTTAAGCTATTCACCAGGAACCAATATCACATATAGAGCACCAGCAAGCCCAAACGATGCTAATGCAACCTGCAATTCCAAATAACACAAAGAGACTTTATATCCCCAAATTATTCTCCATTTCGTTTAGGGAAGGCCTGCTTGGGGATTAGGGTAGTTGTTTGTTTATTTGAATTCATTACAGAACTGGGAGTTTATTATATTCTGTACTCACTGTAAGGTAATCAAAATATAGATGGAAATTGGAAGATTTTTATTGGTGCCATTTACAGAGGCTTTACACTGTGAGAGAAATGAAGTGCCTTGAAAAACTTGACGTGGAAGTTGCAGACTTCTTGTGCTTTTAGAAATCCCATTCCCAAATTATTCTAGTTATTTGGTTTAACAGAAGCCTCACTTCTTTACAGCTTTCCATCCACATCTCTTTCTTGTACAATATAATCAGATCTAATTTATTGGAAATCCACTGGCTGCAAACCAGAACCGACCCCCAGCTTGATTTGTTTTCCACAGCACAAAATTTAACCAAAGGAATGTAATTGAGAAGGAACTTCCCCACTGCCATTTCCATTTAGTCCCAGTGCCCCCATCATTTTATTTATTCCAGTAGTAAAAATAAATCTTTAATTGGAAGGAAAGTGATAACTGAAGTTTAATTAAGCTAAGCCAATAAAGTGAAGGGAAATTACCAGACTAATGTCACGCACTGAAAAGAGGCCATGCAGGGCTGCAATTTGGGCTGCTCTGGAGTGGCCTGTGGAGAGCTCACTCAGAAGGCAAGAGATGCTCTGGTCATCACCTCCAGTCCCCACCTGGGACAAGGTGATATTCCAGCCCCCTTCTTCCTTCTGCCATTTCCTGGCAATGCTGGGTTAAAGCTTGGACTCGATATTTTAGAAGTATTTTCCAACTTAAACAATTCCATTAATTTTTTTGGATTCATCCAGCCTCCCCAGGGGATGCCTGGGGACATCCCACTAGGGAAGTCTCCATCTGGGTGGCATCCACCATGGCTTATTCTTCTTCCCCAACAATTTCCAGTGCCACCAGCAACATAAAACCCACCTACCCATTTGCTTCACGTAATGAATGGTATTTTAGGTTTTCTGTTGCAAACCCCTTTTCCCCCACCACGATTCTGGGAGTTTTACGAAGTGGGAGGAAGGGTCCATGCCCCAGGATGGCCCTTGGAGGCAGAGGGAGAGTGGGAAGGATGCATTTTCACTGCCCAAACTTCCAGACACGACATCTGCCAGGAAGATCCTGGGAACAAACACTGAGCTTCCTGCCAGCACGTCTGCCAGGGCTCAGTCTTATTTCATATTTATAAATATGCTTTGGTAACAAACAATAGCTGCTCCTGCTTTTCCAGTTGGAGCTGTGAACGCTGGTGTACTGGCAGCGTGTCCTTTTTTCACACTATCAGATTTATAAATTGCAAAGCCAGAAGGACTGACTGTGATCGGGTAGTTCCAACTCAGCATTGAATTTCCCCCAGCAACCTGAATTAGAAAATTTTTTTTTTGAACGAAACAACACCTCTTAAAAATTATTTCAAAAATAAAGAACTCCCTATGCTTCCTAGAACAGTCTTATGTCAGTTCATCACTCTCAACATTAAAAAACATGTACCTTAATTACGCTTCTGAATTTATTTCCAGCCACTGACCTTGTTATATCTTTGTCTGATAGATGAAAGTACCCATTATTAAAGTTCACTTCATCATGTGGGTGTGTATAGGCCATGGTCAAGTCATCCTTAACCTTCTCTTTGATAAGCTAAATAAACCCAACTCTGGAATCCTTTCCAATAAGCTGTATGTTCATTAATCATTTGCCTGGTTTTCCCTCAGAAACCACTTCTCCTGAAGCACAGCCTTTGAAGACAGCAGCCTCTGTCACCCCCAAACAGCCAGGTGTGTCCAAGAATAATGAGATCCAAATAATCACCCTGTCTGTATCCCACTGCTCCATTTCCAGCTGCTCCATCCCCACAGGCAGCTCCTCTTCCACCTCAATGGTTGAGATGTCCCTCAGCTCTTGCTCCAGTACCTGCCATCTTCACCCTTTGGTATCTTGGTCATCCACAATTTTATGCTTTCTTCCAGGTTCTGGATCCACACAAGACACTGGAGAATGCCAAGAACCCTCACAAATGATTGGAAGTGCTGATTCCAGAAAATCTGGAGCTTGGTATGTGACTGATTTCATAACCATGAGCTGATGCCAATCACAGATCAACAATCAGCCACACCAATCACCAGCCATGGGATTCCCCCATCAGCACTTCATTAAGTGAATATTCAGATTTCCAAGCCAGCACTTTATCTGGAATTAGTATTAGTAGCTTCTTTCCCATACTTTTAGCTTTATTAGCATTGTTTTCAATTGTCCTGATTTGTTATGGACATTTTGTTTGTTCACACATCAAAAGTTTGTTCACTATCCTGTACTAATTGATTTTTTTTTCTGCATTATGAAACAGGAATATTTATTCAACAGTCTCATCTTTACTGCTCTGTTTACTGTTGTTCTACTATTGCTATCTGGAAAACAACTTGGACTGTAATTCCCTTTACTCCTAATACTTTTCAAGCTGCTTTTTCTCTTATCTCTAAGTGGGTGTTTCTCCTCTTAATCTTTGATTTACTTAAATTTCAACAGTTGGAAGCTTTCAGAAAATTCCATTTTAAAAATATCTATTTATCTAAAACTTCCCCTCCCCAAGACAAACCATGTTTTGGCCTGGTCTGCTTTGTCTTTTTCCCTTGACCAGTTCTGAGAGATTCACATTGAGTGAAACATCCCTAATTCAGAAACACCATTTGTATCTTCCTGCCTAAATTCCTGCAACTGGACAGTTCATCAGGCAGAAGATATTAGAAAAACTGGCAGCCATAATCATGTGGGTGGAGGTGAGGACATCTGCTCTTTATATCACGAGCATTGCCAACATGCTATAGACATATCCAGCTTTCTGTTCCAAAACCCCCTCAAGAATATACCGCGTGGAGTTCCAGCTCGCTGGAACCTCCTGCTTGGTTCGGGAAAATTTGGCAAGTTGTTTTACTCCTGTAGCCTGCTCATAATTTCCCAGGTCTTTACTACATGGGCAAAGTGTGCCCAGATTTCATGTGCCACTCCGACATATGTTCTGTGATTACATACAGGATGTACAATCGCTCTTCTTTACTGCATGAGTTCAGCTGGCACCGCTCGCCGCCGCAGTCCAGCGCCGCCAGAGAGTCTTGGGGCAACGCGTGTTCCAAGGTGCAGCAGATGAGCGGCGGCGTTCCTGCCTCTGAATCTTTAATGCCTGCTTGTACTCACGTCCTGCTCGCTCGTCCTGGGCACAGCAGAGCTGACAGCCTTGAACATTGCCCAATGTGCTGTGACTGCCTCATCCCAGCGCTTGTGGCCACCTCGCCTCGAGCTCTTACCGGGAGCGGCACAAGAGAAGGAGCACGAGTCACTGCCAGATCAATTGAGGGATGGAAACACCAGCCTCTCAGACTAATTCTCACTGTGTCATCCCAGCCTGGGCTCCTTTGGGAGGAATTGCTCCATGGAAGGGGCTGCCCAGGGAGGTTTGGAGGTGTCCAAGGAAGGGCTGGATGTAGTTCTCAACACATTGAGCTAGTGACAAGGTGGGGATCAGCAAAGATCAGATTTGATGATCTTGGAGTTCTTTTCCAACCAAATTGATTCTCTGCTTCATTTATCCACCAGGCATGTGGTTTTCCATGCCCTCAATCACGGGACACTCAAGATTGTTTGGAGGTCCAAAGCATGACACTTGTCACTGCTGTTTCTCCATGAGCAGGAAATCATAAACTGAGTGATGGGCCAGTGGTGGAAGAAACATGAACTTACCAGAAAAAATGTTTGGAAGACCTGGAAAACCTTGTTGTTTCACTGGAGAAAAAAAAAAAAAAAAAAAGTAGTAGAACAATCCTAAATGATATTGAGTATAAAGATGCATTTTGTAATGTGTCAGTGTTATTAACATTTGAACAGGCTGCCCAAGGCAGTGGTAAGTCCCCATCCTTGCAGGGATTTAAAAGCCCCATGGAGGTGGCATTTGAGGACAGGATCAGTGGTGGCCTTGGCAGTGCTGAGAAATTGTTGGATTCCATGGTCTTAGAGGCTCTATGATTGGCTCTATGATTTTAAGGAAGAAAAATCTAAGTAGTGAGTGAAATCAAATCTTCATATCCCTAAAACTGGAAATATAATTCTGGTGTATCCATCTGCTAAAACCCAACAGTACTTAAAAACCTTCAAATTGGATTTTTATAAGTACTCAAAACACCTATAAGGAGGAACAGACAAACTAATGGGACTTTTTGAGCCTCAGGGAATCTGACTCCTGATGTGACAATCTGGTTGTCTCGAATACCCCACAAGGCCCTGATCATTTGGTGCTTACAGAACTTTGAAAACCCAGCCCTTCAATGCCAAAAGCAGAAGATATGAATCTCAGAGAGCACTTTATCTTTTCAGTGTCCCATCACAAATTCTTGCACAATATCCCAGAGTTAACACAAATGGGTAACTGTTCAGTTATCTTTAAAGGCCTGTGGGATTTGATAAGTAATTTCATGGAAATAATCTAAATATGCATAAAAAAAAAAAGGAAGTGATGTTCTGTTAATGTATCACTTTTATTGTGACAAGTTTTTCTTCAAATGAAAAATAAAAGTGTAAAACTTAGAATTGCAGTACTGTTAAGCACCTCCTGGGATCATTATAATAGACTGTACAATTATTACCTGAGCTGAAGTGCTTTTTTTTAAAAAAAAAAAGAAAAAAACAAAACAGCAATAAATGTAATTTCATTGCTCTACCCGATATGCAAAATCTTCCTGGCATCTATTTCCAATCTGAAATCAATTTTACATTTATTCATAATTCTGCCTGGAACCTTACTGAAAATCTTAATATAATTTCTATAGTATTTTTAAGATTTGCACTACAGTAAAGCTCGATAAAACTTTTAAATGGTTCACATCCATCATGTCACTGAATTTTTTTTTTTTAAATACTTTGCTGAGGATTAAGAAAGTTGAGGAAGAATAACAAAGGTATTTCTCTCTGCAAGCACCTGCAGTTTTCAGAATCAGTCCTGTTTTCACAGCTCTGTGCCTCAGCTTTTCACAGGATGTCATAAACTTGGATGAATGAAGAGTCAGGTGCCCATATTTTGTCTCTTTACACTCCAGTTCTGCTGGTTTCCATACAGAAACTCCAAATTTACATAAGATTAAGAATTATTGCACCCAGCTATGATGGTACAAACAGATCTTTGGGCTCACACAGCCTCTGTTCACCTCAATATATTGGTTTGCATGGGTGGGGTCAAGACCATGTGATTTGGAGCTGATGGAATGTATGAAGAGACAGAAATGTTGAAATCTGTATTATACTTGAGAGCAGTGAAAGATTCCAGTGAGAAAGCCTTATTCTTTGGAATGCCAAGTTTCATTTTTAGCAGGAAAAATGTTGTCACTACTTTTGTAACACTGGGTCTCTCCTCTCTGTCTAGTGGCACCAAAACCAGGCTGAGCAGTTTTTCAAGTCTCCTGCCTGATTTAACCATTATATTTTGAAATGTACATTTTTCAAAGCAGTTGTTTTGCAAATATCACTTGTATCAACATTTGGATGCCATTTTTATTTGATTATATTTGTATGCAGGGATCCTACTGCCTTGAGAAAATGGGCCTTTCTAAACTGTACATTGAAGGAAGCAGCCAAATTTGCTTTGATGTCTTTTTAGCTCTGCGCTCCACATGAAAGATTATCTGGCAGGCAGGCAGTGACGGCAGTGCATTAATATATAAAATAATTAGGAAGAGCACTTAATGAAATTATGTGTGTGTTTATACATCCTAAGCCTCATGGCCACATTATCTCCTCTCTCATCAAACCACAGCACTGTTACTTTGAAAAGTATCAGTAGTGACTTCTGGGCCTGACAAAAGGATCCGGAATTCATCCAAAAAAAAGAAGTGAGGACATGAAAAGCCATTCAGCCCTGCCTGGCTCTGCCTGCACATCAGCTGGAGGGAGATGCTCCTGCTGCATGGCAGGGATTGCATAACCCTCCCCTGAGAGCACCTGAGAGTGAGTTTGAAAGTTTTATTTGGTTTTTATTAGATCGTGATGCCCATTTCCAGTAGCCAGCTTGTCCAGTTGCTCACAAATTATGAAAATTTGAAATACTGCGCTGGAAGCCATCAGTTGAGGTTAAATTAAAGGCTGATAACTCACAGGTACTGGGGAGGAGGAGGTTTCCCAGTCTGGAGGCAGTAGTCAGCACTGGGTTTGTTTCACCACAAAACTGAGGAGACAAACATGTGACATGATGTATTTTACAAGGTGCTTAACAAGAACGTGATTGGGAAAAAAATTGTAATCCATGAAATCAATACTATAACCAAATATTGTTTGTTCTAAGTGCCTACTGGAGCACAGCAAGATCAATGTCAGGACAGCACTCTTCACTCTAAGTATCAATGACCTGGAAGAAGTCGTGTAAAAGGATGGGACCTGCCAATGGCTCAGCATGGGAGGAGGCTGGAGAGGAGAAAATGCAAGCAGGAGTGACAGAACTCGAAATAACTTGAGCTGGCCCAGAAAGGGGTACATGGAGGAGTTAAATGCAAAGAATATTGAGGTAATTCTTTGGGAAAAAAAAAAAAAAAAAAACACCAGGCAAAAACTACTCCGATTGTTAGGCTCTCTTTGTGTTTTGTCATATGAGGGGAAGTTAAAAAGCACAGCAGAAGGATAATTAGAGATCCTTTCAATGTACGTGTAGGCAAGGAAAAAAAAAGAAGCAAACAGGCTGGAAAAGGTCCTGGAAAGGGGCACTGGTGGGGGGGTAGCAGAATTAAGTCAGTCAATAGCACAAGTCAAAAAACTCTTTGTATCTTCGAGTGTTTGTTCACTGCATTTCTGATAGGGAGCTTGTTCAGAGGCCAATGATTGCACCTGGCCTAAGCTGTTCAGCCTTGTAGAGCTGTGCCCTGGTGGGTGACCTCATATTCAGCTATCTCAAACCAATATTTGGAGCGTTTTCAGGTTACCAATGCAGACTGCTGCACACATTTCCACGTGTGGCTCTACCCCAGCGCAGCGCGGCTGCGGTGTGAACGAGGCACAGGGCTAAATATCTGTATTAATACCTGTTCTTTACTGCTCTGAATTAATGGCAGCGATTAGCAGAGGTACAATTAGCAGTGTGCAAGAACCTGCCAGCGGAGCAGGGGATGCCCCAACCTCTGCTAAGACAGATGGGCGATGGGGAGCTGCAGCTGGTCGGCACTCTTCCCAGGAAATCAGCCCTGCATCCCGAGCTTTGAAGGCTCAATGCATCATCCCCAGCCCTGCAGAGAGGCCCCAGGTGACACCCGTGCCCAGCACTGTGGGGACACCACGCTCTGCAGGTCCAGCACCTGGTGCTCCCTCTCCTGCCCAGCCTTCTCTCCAAAAACTCCCCAGTTCCCACCCGGCGTTCCCACCCCGCTGCAGGAACAGCTGACACAGACATCAGGGGCACGTGTTCCCCTTTTGGGGTCCTGCATTTAGGACTAACACCAGGCATGAGTGGAAATCCTTGTAAAGATTCTGTTCCTTTATCATGCTCGAATTGCTCTCTGCGCTCAGAGCTCCTCAAAGTTTGGAACCAACTTCTTGTCAGGTTTCTTTGGCTCAGAGCTAAAATTACAGCCAGTGGCTCTGCCTGAATCTGGAAGATTTAATATTAATATATGAACATATTGATCAGAGTATCAGAGTTCATCTAGGCTCACAGTGCCCGTATTTTCCACTGCAGGACCTGAAAAATAATGCAGTGTATTTCTTCACCACAGCTTAACCATATTTCGGGTTATTTAGTCATGTATTATAAAAAAAAAAAAAAAAAAGCCCATTTCTAGTGCTATTTTCAGCATTAAAAGAATCCAGACTTGGCAGTTTTTACAGTTTCAGTCCAAGCCCAAGCTTCAATAAGCTCACACAGCTCTAATGATTGTTAGTGAAAATGTAATGGGCCATTTGAAATACAAATGAACACGAGTAGGTAAAGGGATTTTTTTTTTTTTTTAGTAGAATCAATTTACACTAGCTATTTAAAAAAATATTAAAATAAATGTAATGCCATTAAATGTAAGCTCAAAACCCATTGAGAGCATTAGTGGCCAAATCTGCCAAAAAAGTAGTCATGCCAAGAGCACAGGGCCAGATTCTGCTCTCAATTACATTGGTGTTAAGCCAGGATAACTCCCCTAATTTCAACAGGCTTGTTCTGGAATAACACTGGGGTTAAGTGGGAGCAGGAAAGAGCTCCATTCCCAGTTAGGAACCCTTGCAGAGCCCCAGTTTACTCCCAGTGACCCAGCTCAGTTCTCACCATCCTCAGGTATCCTGGATTTATCCAGCAACCCCTTTTGGCAGGAAAAGGAGTGGCTCAACCTCCAGAACAGCATTTTTGGAGGGGTCAGAAACAGAATGGGGTTGTTCAGCAGGTGCTGTGTTTTGGAAAAGAAATTAATGGAGCAAACCAGTAGGAAGAGCCAATAGGAATCTGTCACCATGGAATAATTAACAACTGAGTCGAGTTCAAAGTTTTGAGGGCAATGAGCTAAGCAACAGGGGAAAAAGGCAAGTTCTTTTAAAACAGTGTTTAATTTCATATTACTTGCAAAGAAAAGGAAGGAAAACCAGCTAAATCATGTGTTTAATATTTATTTTAAAAATTCATCATAATATCCTGAATTCCCTGCAGTAGTCCAGAGCCTTTGTGGGTGACCCCTCCCTCCTTTCACATGACAATTTCTAGAAACTATTAAATATCATATTAATACACTTCTAAGGGAAAAAAAAAGGAAAAATATTTGAGTTGGCATAAAGCTCTGCTGAGAAGATTGGCTCCTGTATCCCAGGTGATCCAGGCAGGCAAATAACCAAACAAGGAAAAGGGGAGTAGCAAAGAGGAAAAAGAGTTTCCCTCATCTGCTCTGACTTTCATCCTTATTGCTGGAGAAACCTGGAAAAAGCATCACGTTTTTACATGAACTTTGAAAATTCCTATAAGTGAATCTATTATTTGCTATTGCTTATAACCTTCTAATTGAAGTTTTTTATTCAGAGTACCAAAAAAACCCCAAAACAGCATTTCCTGCATTTCAGATCAGAATGATGTAATTTTTTTTTTTCTTTTAATCAATTTTCTTTATATCCAATTTGCACCTTTTACTTTCACAAATCTAGGCTTCCCTGACCACGGTGCCATCAGAGCTCTCAACATCATTTCAGCTCTTTTCAACCAGCAGCCAAACCACATCCAACCAGAGTTTGGGATGGTAATTTTGATAATAAATGATAAAATTTTGGATGGTAACTCTGGATGTGCCAATAAAAGCAGACAGGTTAACAGGATATGACAGAATAACAGAAAATATGACAAATCATCTCAAACCATCAGCTCTGCAAACAGCTGCAGAGGGGGAAAATATTACAAATACTTTTATTAAGAGTTATTTAGGAAAAAAGTTGTATGGACACATATTTATCCTTTCTTTCAGAATGTGTAAATAATGCAGAGTATGATTTGTCACATTCCTTGATTTCATGACAGTTGCAACTGGAAACTGAGGAATAATTTCATTTTAATTATAGTTCAGTTGATTTTCTCTTTAATTACTGAAATTAGATGACTAAGGCACCAAAATATGTAAAACACAACCTTTCCATACAGTAAATTTTCTTTAATAATAACAGCGGTATTTTTATTGTTTCCAGTCTGCAGAATATAATTTTTCAGCTGTGGAAAGCAGCTACTAATTCTTAAATTGTGTATTTTTCATTTCCTTACAAAATACTGGAAGGAGTTTTGCTCTGTATGTTGCTATAGGTACAGAGTTCTATGTAAAAGATTTAGGATTTCACAGGTTTGACATTGGAGGGAGGTAAAATGTCTAAAGTTGCCTGTCTCAACCAGACAAAAGCCATCAGGGCTGAAAATGCAGCCCTCGGGCTCCTCCTCTGGCCTTTGCTTTGCTGCCAGCCTGGACAAGGGAATGCAGCTTTCCTTGTCTCTCTGGGGCTCTGGGTTTGGGAAAACCGAGCAGCAACAATGCCCTGAGAACCCCTCAGCTACAAATCACGGGGCACATATTTTTCTGTGGTTGTTTATGACTTCAGTAGAACTGGGAATGCTCCAAATTCCCCCTTTTTTTTTTTTTTTTTTTTTTGATTTTTTAACAGACTTTCTAGAAGGAGCTTTACTAGAGAGGAAAGAGGATGTTTTGAAGCTGCAGAGCAATGTTAATTTTGCTCCCCAGTCTGTCAGCCCTGGACTGGGCTTCTTGGTTGGGCCACCAGAAAATAAAATTTTTCTGAGCAGATAAGATCCCGAACGAGGCGCTGGTGCCAAATATCACAGAAAGCCTCACACAACAATGCCTTTGAAAGAGCGACATTTAGATGAGGTTATTAAATGCAGGGAGGAGGTTATGTGTGCATAACACACTCAGGAGCACTTGGGAATTTTTGGAGCCATTTTCTGCTCTCTTTTCCCAGTCAGTTTTTTGAGTGACTTCAGCGGGAGTTTCGCTCGCATAAAAGCTGCCGGATTCAGCTCCGGGTCTAAACATTTGGGTTGCAATGTGCCTGGAAAGCCAGAGGAATTAAGATATTTGCCCTGCTCTTGTTGCACTGGAGCTGACTCCCCAGCACCCTTGTGCTCCTTGGAAAATCCCAGCTATAGTTTATCTGAAATTAATTTGCCCGCACTGTTAAGTCAATTACCCAAAGGAACAGAGACTCGATTAAAAATCTATTTAGTTCAATAGGAAACAGTATACTTGGGATCAATTTTTTTTTTCCCTCCTCCACTGCAAGGAATCTTATTGTATCCCTGTATAAATAATAAAGGTGGTGCACTTTCCTCTCCTGCTCAAGCATGACTGAGCAGATACAGCTCGTGCAGCGCTCGTGTCACGAGCGCCCAGAGAGAGACAGGAGGAAGAATATCCCAAACACAACCTCCAGCCCAGGGCTGGGAGTGACCCTGTGCAGGGTTGGGATGTGCCAGGCCACAGGCACTGGTGGCCCCCTGTTTTCCTAGGCATGGTTGTACCTGTCTCACCTAGAGAAATGTTCCTATTGTCAAGCCTACAGCAAAGTGTGTCCAGACAGATTGGTGTTCTGCTCAATGGAGCCCACATGAATCATGTATTAGTTCATTTAAAAGCACTTTGTAGACAAACATGCTCAGTCTATCAGCAGGCTCGGGGATGCAAATACTTCACTCAGTGTATATGAGCCCTGACAGGACATCTGTGATCCATGGGATTGAGAACCAGCTCCTTCCACATTAGGCAATAACAAGCAGAAAGGCTTCACCGTGTTTTGCTCTTTTTCAGCAAAATGAAAATTTAACTTTGCCATCACGTTGGGAACGGAATAAACACTATCCACTGAAAACTAGCAGCAGGAAGAGGTAAATGATTTACAAGATATTCTTCAATCATTTAGGACATGTTTGGTTTAGGGGCTAGAGTATTCCTGAAGAAGGCAGGTTTTCCAGGAACCTTAATCCTAAAATACCTGCTGCGTGGGACTGCTTCAGAGGTGAGGAGGCATTGCAAACATTAGATTCAATAAATGCTAGAGACATCTTTTGTACATTCTCTGCTCGGCAGATGCTGATTGCTTCCTGTAAATTAAAGCGAGCTGATGAGTGTCTGCAATAGCAAAATATTGGGTGGACTCTCATTAGCAGACACAGTGTGAGGAATTAATTTCACTGAGAGGGTTGTAGGATGATTTATATATAGAAAATGTAGTTTGCAAAAGCAGCCTGGAAGAGATTCAGCTGTGGACGGACTTTGCCTATAAGTGGTTCCAAATTAATTTGATTTGTGAAGGAGAAGTCTGTAGTACTGTAAATACTGTAAGCACGAGTGCCAAAGTTATATCGGTGTGAGGAACGTTGCTTTCAGCCTCTCTGCCTTGATGCTGGTGATATTAAGATATTCCTTGCAGGAATATCTTAATGAGAGTACAAACCCTTCAATTTTATAGTGCTTTAATTTTCTCCTAGCCCTGGGCTTTTCTGACTGCTAAGACAGTGTGTTTACTAACTTCATCCCCTGCTTCTTTTAATTACGTGGTCAAATCTGAGTGACTCCTACCTTCACATTAACTGACACAAGCCACCCTCCAGAGTATGGGATGTTCATTTTTTGATCCTCAGAAAATTCAGGAATTCATTTGTTCACCTGGAGTCCTAATATTTCCTTAGCAGTAAACCAAGTCCTGGAAATAGTAACTCTGGCAATCAGAGTATTGTTACTGTTCCCAGAAAGGTAATATTTTTGAATAGCTCTGCATATTTAACAAGGAAGATGTGTTTTGAGCAATTTTTAATAAGGTAATATTTTACTTTTCCCATTTCACTCTTGCAGGAAACTGCAGAGATCAGTTCTGGATTGAGATTGCATCCCCAGTCTTGGATCCTTTAACATCCCAGAAGGCACACATGAAAAAGAAAAATCCCCCTACTTACACTGTGAATAGGTGCTAACAGCTTTAAAGAATTACCTACCAAATATTAGGTGCAATTTAAAACTACATTTAAGGCAGAAAGGGTGGTTTAAAAGTCTACGTGGCCAGCTAAAAGTCAGAGGGAGAAAATGACTTGAACACATGTTGGATGAATTTCTGTCTGTGTGGGAGATGCAGCTCTGGTGGGATAAAATATCCCCCACCTAAAAAATATTGGGCAGGTTCTGTACCTGCTCTGCTGTGTGTTCCATGATTCAAAGCCTGGTCAAATGCTTTGAGATCATTTCCATTTGCTATAAAAAGAAACACAACTGTGCTATCTAAGCATTGTGGAAGATTATTTATATTGAAAGACGTCCTTAGGCTAAACTATTAAATGAGGATAATGGATCTGAGGCACCGACGGCACGCCGAGGACTCGTTAATGAATTAGTTGGGGAAACAGAGTCAGATGCTGGGCTCAGGTAGAGGCTGGGTGTGCAAATGTGCTTTTGGAGGAGCAGCAGGACCAAGGAGGGAGCTGGAAAAAGCAAATAAAATGATCCACACCTGCTTCCACCAGGGCTGTCCGAGGCTGCTCCGGTTACATGGTACAATATTTGTTCAGAATATTGTCTGTTAGATCAGTTTAAACACGTGCTGGAACTTATTAGATATTTATTAGCTTACATTTAAGCCCCAGTCTATTTTACAAGCCTGATGCCCCCTGTTTTATGTAAAAAGGATATTTCAATAGATATAATTTAAATTAGTTCGTAACTTGATAACTTGCCACCCTAATGAAACCTGCTCTAATGACTGCTTTCGCTAGGCAATCCCTAATTTTAAGAACCTATTTTAAAATATTCATAATGGATCTGGTGCAGTGTTGTTTGAACTGTATTTAATAGACATCTCAGCTCTGGGCTTTTCCCTGTGGTTTGTAGAAGTCACTGTCAACTGTGGCTCTTCCAGCACCTTCTTTGGTGGGTGTGGGATGGGAGAGGGGTTTGAAGCTTCCTGGCAGTGGGTGAAGAGACCCCACACGTGTCCTTTGCATCCCTGCAAACACCTGAGAAAAAATTCCCAAATGAAATAGCAGCCCAAGCCATAATCAGGAGTAATGCTTTATTATGGGTTTAATCACGGTGTAAGTATCTAAAAGACAATAATCCAACGTCTCTCTTGTCTGAAGAGCAACTCTGACATCTCGTGTTAGTCTGAGCTGACAACTAAATGAGTTTTCATTTAGTCAAGTGAGAACTAAATGAGTTAAAGTCACTCTGTGACTTTCCCTCTGTGTGGAGCTTGGTTTGATGAGGAGGTGGAACAGGTGAGAAGCCCCTGAAAACTTATGGGGTTTTTCCTAACAGGACATATTGCCCAATTGTCTACAAAATCACAGGAATTTACCATCCCCTGGATCCACCTCTCCAGCCCAGTGGCAGACCAGACCAGCAGGACCTCCCAGCATGGTCCCACCCTCAGCTCCACTTCCCTGGGAAGTTTTGCTTCCTGATCAATGAAAAGCTGCCCTGGGATGTCCCAGAGGGAGGAAGGACATGCTGGGCAGCACGGGAAGCACAGCCACTGCCCCTAATGCAGCCCCAACCCCCCCAAAGAGCCACGCTTCCCCGCCACCGCGCCCAAAGAGCATCTCTGTCCTCTAAGTGCTGTGCCTCCTCCTCTGGGGGCTCCTAATGCACTTCCCTCCTTCTGCCTCACTGGCTGCTGGGGAAGGACGTGCTCAGGGCCCCTGAGCACCCCTCAGCCACGGGCAAAAAGGAAAAGTCAATATACAAACCGTAGTGATTAATATTAAACACTGAGCGCGCATCTAAAGACGTGATTAATGTTAATGACAAAACAACAGCACAACAGCAAAGGCTGGGGACAGAGCAGATGAACACTTGCAGATGTGGAGGCATTGGTAACATACACCAAGAGCTGCTCTGAGTTGGTTGCTGCTCAGTGCTTTCACTTTAGTGGCAACCTGAACTTGATAAAATCCTTCAGGAAAAAAGATAGATTTAAGCTTGGCTCAGGTGCAACGACTTTAGCCCCAATCTAGTGGAATGTGAAATTATTTTCCAAATGCAATGTTGATTAGCACTCACAAAAACAGTATTAATCATTTGAACCCTAAGTTGACTGCTTGTTGTTATAGGGGTTGTCCTGATCACATCTGAGTGTGGGGGGCATCCCTACCCCTCTGTACTGAGCTGCCATCCTGCATCACCTCCTGTCAGGAAAGGTCCACACATGAGAAATTGGGAATCACCATTGATGAGAAAATAAACCAACCCAAAACCTCCCTCGGTGACAATTTCCAAGGAGAAGAGAGCATCAGATGGATTTTAAACAGGCAGGAACTCAGCACATGAGCAGAGTTTGGGCCAAATGTCCTGCCAGGGGCCAGTCAGCAGGAGCCCTCTGCCAAGCCCTGGTCCCTAGATCAACACCTCAGCCGTGATAAAAAGCTGCTCTTTAAATCAAAGGCAGCTCACAAAGAAAAAAAAAAAAAAAAAAGCCAAAGACATAAATCTGCATTGGCTTCCAGCCCAGTGTCATCTTCCAGTGTATTTCTGCTGATACTACTTCTGGGATGGGACAAAGGAAATGGATGACACGGAGATGGCTGTGGCAGGAAGACCACCAGGCTGCCCGTAAAGGAGCAGGCAGAAGTGGAGATGATGTTCTGTCATGGGCTACAAGTTCATCTCCAACTTTTTTTGCTGCAGCAGCTCAGCTAAGCCAGCTGGAGGTTTGAAGTGTACTCAGGGATGAGGTATTTTGTGCCCATGGATGCAGTAAAGGAACAGGGCTGGCTTTGGCACTGTTTTAGGAAAACAGGAACAATCTCACCTAATGGAAGGGACCAGAATATCTTTTGTCATTTCAATTCCACCATTGATTTTTTTTGTTAAAAATCACCTAAAAGCAGAGCTGTGATGGAACAGGTGTTTCTCTGAGAAATATCCTAATCAGACACACACCATGCCCAAAAGCCAAAATTCATCCCAAAAAATCAGTGTTGCATCTCTGCTTTAAAAACTGTTCTGTATACACTTCCAAATTATTTCACGTCCAGGTATTTGTTTTAGCAAAGGATTATTTGACCCCATTCTGGCATCACTCAGGACCTCAATATACCCATCTCTGAGACATCATTGAGAGATGAAAAAATAAGTTACAGATGTGTGCTCCTCATAAGGAGTATCAATCAAGGAGGACACAGGCAAAAGCTTCACCAAGTCTTTTTTCTAGCAAGAAAGGGAACAATAAAATTTGTTCACCATTTGGTTCTGAGGTTGGTTGTTTTGTTGGAGGTTTTTTTGGTTTTTTTTTTTGTACAAGAGAATGAAAATCTGTTTGCAGTTGTAAGTTTTACAGTATGTCAAGTATTTTCTTTTTTTTTTTTTCTTCCCTCTTCCATAATTATTTTTACAGAGAGCTGTTCTTTCCATCAGGTCACTGAACTCTGAAAAACAAACCTTCAAGGCTGCTTTTGAAAAATTGGACCTTCCTTTCCTTTCAATAGAAAGATTCACAACTTTCCCGTACGAGCCAAGACTCAAAAAAAACCATAAATCCTTTCAGTGCTGTCTCTCTCTTTGCCTGTGTAACAGATATTTCTGCTAACATTTACTTTCGTAATTTTTCACATTATTCTAGCTCTCAGAGGTTAATATTTACCATTCATTTTGATATTCACAAACTACAGAGGTAGGATTGCAAATATCCGCCCTGGGAAAATGAGCAGCTCTGCCAGAAAATATGTTCAAGTTTCTTTGTGGAACTGTGGGAGACAACACATCACTGACAACATTTCACTGGATTCATCTGTTCGTGTTTTAAACATCTGCACAACCAATTCATTCAGCACAACAACTGGAATTTCCAAAGGATAACCAGATAATTACAGCAAATGGGGTTTGGTCCCTTTGATGCACTTGGAAAAATATTATTAAAATATTATTAAAAAACATATAGAAGGGAAATCACTGAAATTATATCCCTGAACTGATCCCGAACACTCATTTTCTGGAGGGCATCTACAAATAGAGCAGACACTGAGCAGCAGCAGCAAAATTCAACAGAGCTGCCTGCACAAGCTGACCCACTGCTGGCAATAATATCAAATCATAAATGAATTAATTTGCTTGCTGACCAAGTAGTTTGCCATATTAAAGTGCAAGTTTGCAAGACATGTATTCTATTATCCCAGACTGCACTCTTGACACTTTGCATTAGGAACATTTAGCATTCAGCCTTTGATATTTTGAACACTGAGTACAATGAAGTTGTCAGCACAAAGGAGGGTTTTATTCAATTTTGAGATGTAACAAGCGAGGATCTAACAGAACCACCAGTAGGAAGGGTGAAAAAACATGGAGATGATTTGAGGGTAAAAGGGGAAAAGGGGAAAAGGGGAAAAGGGGAAAGGAGAAAGGGGAAAGGGAAAGGACGAGAGGAGAGGAGAGGAGAGGAGAGGAGAGGAGAGAGAGGGAGAGGAGGAGAGGAGAGAGAGGAGAGAGGAGAGGAGAGGAGAGGAGAGAGAGGAGAGGAGAGGAGAGGAGAGAGAGGAGAGGAGAGGAGAGAGAGGAGAGGAGAGGAGAGGAGAGGAGAGGAGAGGAGAGGAGAGAGGGAGAGAGGAGAGGAGAGGAGAGGAGAGGAGAGGAGAGAGGAGAGAGGAGAGGAGAGGAGAGGAGAGGAGGAGAGGAGAGGAGAGGAGAGGAGAGGAGAGGAGAGGAGAGGAGAGGAGAGGAGAGGAGAGGGAGAGAGGAGAGGAGAGGAGAGGAGAGGAGAGGAGAGGAGAGGAGAGGAGAGGAGAGGAGAGAGGGAGAGGAGAGGGAGAGAGAGGAGAGGAGAGGAGAGAAGAGAGGAGAGGAGAGGAGAGGAGAGAGAGAGAAGAGAAGGAGAGGAGAGAAGAGAGAGGAGAAGAAGAGAAGAGAAGAGAAGAGAAGAGAAGAGAAGAGAAGAGAAGAGAAGAGAAGAGAAGAGAAGAGAAGAGAAGAGAAGAGAAGAGAAGAGAAGAGAAGAGAAGAGAAGAGAAGAGAAGAGAAGAGAAGAGAAGAGAAGAGAAGAGAAGAGAAGCAGTTGTTGTTTCATTTCTGCCATGCAGGAAGCAATATTTGCTCCAAAGGCAGCTCCCAGTGACGGGCAGAGTGATCATTTACTCCAAGGCTGCAGCGAGCTTGTTCTGCTCTTGTCACCATGATCTAACGCTGGCAGTACGATGTGAGCAAGCAGAGAGCATTGATTAACACTGCCAGGCAGCTGTGTTGGAATCCTCAAGTCAATATTGTGTGCTCTTGGTAAAAAAAAAAAAAAAACAACCCACCAAAAATAATGGAAAAAAGAAAAGAAGACGGATTGGGTGTATTTTGATCAGCACAAGGTACAGCTGTGATTCAGTGGCAGCAGCAGGGAGGGAAACCACCCACAGGAAGAGCAAACTTGTTCTGTCACATCTTAGCACACAGCAAAATTCCAGCATCAGTACCAATTCCCTAAATCTAGGCTGCAACTGGCAGCCCACCCAGCCTTCTGAGGTGAGAAAACAATGTATATTATATATATATATTCCTATGTATATATTATTCCTATGTATATGTATATATATATTTACAGACAGCATGAAACTAAATTTAATAAACATTCCAGGAAGGAAGAAATAGCCAGACAATGAAATAAAGTTTTTTTACTACATGGCTGTATTTTTAAGACCTTGCAGAAAATGAACTCCTCGGTGATCACATTCCAAAGAACTTGGGAATGTTTTCCAGTGTGCCATGTCGTATCCCTTAACCCTGGATGGTGATTATTTTAAATCCCTGCTATAAGACACAAGTATTTGATTAAAACAAATTCCAGACAAAATCTGGGTGTTCCTTTTTATTAGGGATTCAGGGACAGAAGGGAACAGAGTGACTACAGCCTGCTGATGTCCCAACAGCATCAATTGTGTGAAAGTTCAGCTCTTCAGGGATTCATTTGGAGTACTCAGCACCACTGAAAATAGTAATAAATGGTGTTTTGCAATGCTCTTTGCATTTCTTTATAGCCCTTATTGTGCTGGAGATGCTCAGATGAGAAAAGAGCTTTATCTCATCTCCTCCATCAGAGCTGCAATTGGAGCACACACCAGCAATAGCTTTTCCAAATGCCACCAGCCTCAGAGCTGTATCCAGGTAACAAAATAAACCAGCAAATGAGGGAAAGAACACCAGAGGCCGTGGAAATACAGACTTATAAAGATCCACCTTGGATTCCCCTGCATACTGAAGTGACAAGGCTGGACTGCAGGGAACAGGTTGATGTCTTCTCCATGCAGCACTGAGGACAACCACGCTCTTCCACTCCAATTCATTTTCTTATGAGGAGCCAGGGAAATTTTGATTGGAGCTGGCCAAAGCTTAATCTTTTCAGTCTATAAAAAATTTAAAGAGTTTGCTCCCATTTCATAAATGTTGCCTTTTTTTTTGTGAAGGGAGAAAACACCCAATCAGAATCTTTCCTTAAAATGAAATGGGAAACTCTCATGCAGCCTGGAAATCTGGGATATGCTGCTCACTACATCCTGATTCCTGTGCTGGGAGTGAGGCAGCACCAGGGGCTCCCTGAGCAGGAATCCTGGGGAGACATCAGTTCAACCCCTCCTGCACGGTGTCCCATGCTGATGTAAGGAGATGTGTGTGGTGTGAGAGCTGTGGTGGGGTCCCTAAAAACTGGGAATCCCTTGGCATGGTCCCCTGGCAATCCATGAGCTTGGTAGAGACTGTTCTTCTTTCCAGGCGTCAACAAGTGTTAAAATCCACTCATGCAATGCCAAGAACCAGAGTTGTGGGGTGTTCCCCCTGTTCTTCTTCACAGGGATCAACCTCATGCAGGATTAGAATAGGCTGAGCCATACTCCAGCCCTTTCCCTAAAATGGAATAAATAAAGGAGTGGTGACAATCCTAGAGTTTCAGAATGCATGGGAGGCCCTGATGCTTCACCTTTGGCCAAAACCAAAGGGAAATCCCACCCAAATCCCCCTGGCTGCAGAAGTGGATTCTGTGAAATCCATCTGGGTGTCAAAGTGGGACAGGAGCAGATATTCCACAACCCACCTTACATAAAACAGCCAAACAGGAGACCCAGATCAGGAGTTTTTTCTTCTGCCATTTAACATACCCCATAACCCTGAGGACATTGTCTTAAACAAAGGCTTGAACTTGGAGTGAATTGTAATTTTTACAGCTTTGAAACCCAGGAGAGTGAAATCCTTGCCAGAAAGATCCTGAAGGGGTAAAGAGAGAGAGAGGGAAAAAAAAGAGAGAATAAACTTGATAATTATGAAAAAAATAATATGCACATCCATAGTTTTGCTAAGTTTGGGATTGACAAGAAGAATCAAAGTGGTAGCCTGAAGAGAAAATCTGTGTTTGAGGCAGAAGGTTAACTGACAAAAATTAAACTCAAGGCTGAAGACACAAAGAAGAGCAAAAACCTACAAGAAACCTCACAAGAAAAAAAAAAAAAAAAAAAAGATCAGATTACTTTTTATGACCAAGAGGCAAAACTAAGGAAAATATTTCAGACATGAGAGCTGTTATTTTTGTACCTTTGAAGCAATACATAACTAGCACAAAAGACAACACGAGACAAGACAGGTAACTCAATCCTTTCAGACTTTGTGGCTGCAATCTCCTCCACGTGAGAGGCTTGGTTATGCTTCCTTTCTTTCCATAAGTGAATAAATTCTGGGAATCACAGCTGTGATTATTCCAATTTGTGTTTTCTTCTCAGGCTTCAAAAGTCAGAAGCAAAGGACCAAAGTCCTTGAGTGCTGCAGGAAAAGTTCAGGTATGACCCTGAATTTTATTTGTGCATGAAGCAAAATTAATATAGAAGGTATTGCTCCACATAATCTTTTCCTTTAATAATCTCAATTTAGAATATTTTTGATTTCCACAAAATGAATGGAAAATGTGTCAGTCTAAAGACAAAGGGACCTGACAATAGTGAGAGAACAGTGTCCTGTGGCTAATGAAAAGTTGTTGTCACAGCACTTCCTTTACACCAGGACCTACAGCAATGTCCATGCCTTGAGCACCAGCAAAGACATAATTTAGAATAATAGGACAAAACCTGGACACAGGTGCAGGAGTTGGGATGTGTGGAGTGACCAAGTCCAAATCTTGAACTTCAAAACTCCCATTCAGTTGCTTAATCATGAAGAAATCGTGAGGTCTTCAACTCTTAAATTAATAGTTTTCTTCATTTCAAACGTAGTTTTGCACCCACATCTTGTCAAGGCATCCCAGACTAGAGGTCCCCATCCTGCAGCTGTACCTGGCACAGGCAGATGGAAAACAAGAATGGAAGGTTTGTTCTTCCCAAACACGGCCAAAAATCCATTCATGGTACACAAAGGCTCAGATTTAAAAGGTTTTGCACCAACCAGGGAAGCAGAGTTTAATTTCTCTCTAACTTCCCAAGCAATTTTTTTCATCTGTGATAAAAGCATATTCCTTGTGCCGGAAATATTCTAATTTTCAGGGAGAAAAAGGGACATCCTTATGATATACAAGGATACAGAGATTTAGGAGATTTCCTTGAGGCAAATGGGTGCCTGACCAAGCTCAAGGATTTCTTCATATATTTTGCTTTAAGTAGCTATTGAAGAAAATACAGAAAAGTTACAAGAGCAGAGACCAAAACTTTGTGCTGTGATCATCGTTATTGCAGCAGAGAACACACAACCACCATGCTCTGCTAGACTTCCCAGAATCCCAGAATCCCAGAATTCCAGAATCTCAGAATCCCAGAATCAATTGGGAAACACCTCTGAGATCATTGAGTCTCACCCATGACTGATCACCATGTGGTCAACTAAACCTGAGTGCCACATCCAGTTGTCCCTTAAACACTTTCCTCTGTTCTGCCTCTTTTGGGAGAAGATTGCATGGAATTCTCAACCTTAAACAAAAGTCTGAGTCTGTAAGCCCAGAGGGACTCTCAGGGAGGTGCAGAATTGGGTGCCTCCAACACCAGCATTGATTAGTTTGGGCACTCAGGATCTTTGCTGTCACACACACCAGGGCTTTCCAAGATGCCAAACGCTCCCCAGGCAGCCCAGAATCCAAATTAGCAGTGGCTGCTCCCCTGGGATGGTGGGAGAGGCAGCTGGGAAGTCCCTCAGTGCATCCATGCCATGGTTGGGAATGGCTTTTGATGGCCAAGTCCCAGGAGTCCCCATTTCCCTGGCGGGGTCAGCCTGGCACAGCTGCCCTGGACACACGAGCTGCATCTCTGTGGGGTGAGACTAAGCTGGAATTTGTGCTCCAAGCAGCAGGACCAGACTCACCATCATCTGAAGGGAACAACCTGGAAACGCATTTATTGGGGACATCTGGTACTCAGTGTCAACAATTCACTCTGCAGAGCTGTTCCAATGAGTTACTGCCAGTGTGGCTGCAGCCTTTGTGAAGCGAGTTTATTAACTAAAATATTTCATAATGCCATGGCCTCGCTCTTCCCAATAACAGATATTCTTTTCCATGTTTAGAAATGGGAGCAGATGGCAGAAGTTCAGGGTATCACCCCATTGCACTCTCCCCATGCCCAAAGATTTCCAAGCTCCTCAACCTCAGCCTGGCAAATCCAAAGGCATTGCCCAAACTTTAAGCAAGAGGAACAAAAGATCTGTATAACAGCTGGTCCAAAGCACACTAACAAAATCAGAGCAGAAACCAAATTTCATCGTTGTTCTTTTGCTTTAACCTTACATCTATTATTAATTAAATAAATCCAATGTTTGATTAACCTGACATAAAATTCTGGGAATGATATGAGCTCTCCTCCATATGTGGCGCTGGAAATATCCCACCAGCTCTAGAATAATTCAGCAGTGGGGATATGAACAGAGCAGGAAGACCAAAAGGCAGTAAAAAAGCAAAAGGAAATTGGCTGCTGCTTTACCAATTTCCTGTTGGGGCTCTTCAGGCTGGATTGCTCAGGACAACCATTACAGGGAGGTTTGGAGCTCTGGAAAGCTTTTATTGACCTCTCTGTAAATACAAAATAGCCCATGAATTAAATGGGAGGGTCACTCTGAGGAAGTTCAACACACTTGGCAGATTCTTGGGAATAAGCAAAAGCAGGGATCAAGAGGACTGATTGAAAATGTGCAGTTATTGTGCAAAAGATTCTTTTTCTTGGGAGCAAGCTCCCCAGGGCTTTCTAGGCCAGGATTTACAAGGCTAATGAAGGATGTTGGTTTTTTCCTTCTGTCACTGAAAATTCAGCTAAAGACAAGCCAGAGGGACAAGCAACTGTCTTGCTGCTGAAAAGATGTTTTCCAAAGCTTTCCATCACCCTTTTCCCCCCTCATGTTTGCCCAGTGTCCCACTTAATCCTGCCAGATCCCTCTTCCTGAGATGGGATTTGGAATTTGGTACCCCCGAGTTCTGTTCACTTGGGCACACAGTTTTCCCCATACCACAGGATGTTTCTCTAATTACACCAAAAGTCAAGCAAAAGTATTTTTGCAAAACCCATTGGATTCTCTCTCCCTCCTCCTTCTGTTTTATTCTTTTTTTGGTTATCATTAAACAATCAATATTTTATTTCCATTTCCTTTTATAAGGAGTTGAAACAACTTCCAGCGATTACATTTACATGAGTTCCCTTTATTATAGGAAACTCTTTTATCCATCATTGTGCATCCTTGATGTGAAATTAACTTCTTCCATCACTTATAAAATTAGAAGGCATAAAGATTCTTCTGCATATCTAAATATTAAGGTTTTTAATTGTTAATAAATTTCCTTCCCCTTTTTTTAAATCAGTGATCACTGTAACTCCAAAGGCTTATTTGCAGGGGACCTGTGGAATTATGGTTTGGATCTTATTCTCCTTGATAGAAATCCTAAATCAAATGAATGGAGCTCTTGCTACTTAAAGTTCCCAGCAAATTAGTACTGTGGACATTAGAGGAAAGTCTGACCATGATTAAAAAGATATCCAAGCTTTGGTCTTGAGATCTGGATGCTTTTAATAAAAAAAAAAAAAAATTAATTGAAGAAGTTATAACTAACTTAGAAATATCTGATCCATTAATTTAATCTCAAAACTCTTTACCAGCAGCAGAAACTCTGAGCTCTGCTGCTGGTGCTGTTGTTTTTAATCACAAACCCCAGTTTAGGATGTGCTGACAAACCCGGCTTGTCGGGAGCGTCCTGCCCAAACCCAGCACGCTGCCTCCAAAGAAAAACACAATTATTGCACTGTGCAAACGCTCATTTATCACATTTTATTCATCCCCATGTAAAGCCTGGGACAGGGACACAGCGTGGCTGAAATCTGTAAAACCCAGATGTGTGGGAGTCGCTGCCGGAGCCCAGGTGGGACCAAAGCCAGGGAGACAAAGGGGGAAAATTATCACAGCTTCTTTCAGTGACAATTTCCCAGCATTGATGACCTTGAAGAGTGACCAGTGGAGTCAGAAAACGTGTGCTAGAGGAGACAGAACTTCTTCAAAGGTAGGCAACTCATCCCCAACTCTCCCGGGTCCTCAGGTATGAAACACAAAGCTTTAGTCGATTTGTAAAAGTGAGAAAGTCTGGTTTCACACAACCAGAAACTGAGGACATGTGAAAGCTCGTATTTATTTTAATTTACTGTAAACACCTGGAAGTTTGAGAAGATCCTGTCACTGTTTCTGGAGTAAAAGATGTGTATTCAAAATTATTAATGCGTTAAGCCAATAATAGGTTTAAGAGGGAGTATTCCTGTAATGCACATTCGTTTTTGTGCCATACAAAGGAGGATTTGGGGGGAAATAAAACTAACATAATGGAAATGCAGAGATGCCCAAAGCCTCGGAAAAAAACAAGGGAATAAGGGAATATGAAAGCTGGATGCAAAAAGTTGCTTTCTCAATGCCTTCAGGCCTGACTTTATTCGTTTTGTTTTGCCAGTCATGAGTAATTTGGCTACTCGATAGTTATGCAGGATCCTTTTTAAGCCCCTATGTTGACATTATGATTGCTTAAATGTCTAAAAATATGCTGATCTCTAGTGGCACACAAGAGGGAAAAAAAAAACAACATAAAAAACCCACCCCAATACAAAACAAAAAGACGAACCGAAACAGAACAGGAAAATAATTTCAGGAAAATATTCAGAAGCCATCTGTAAATTGCTTCTATTTGTCATGCTTAGGAAGAGAATGCATTCTGCACATCAAATCCTTTAATCCTTGCAAATGTGATCAAATTTGTATCACAGGAATTTTACATACACAGAAAAGCAGATTTTTAAAGTCTTCTTTTACTGAAATGAAGGACGGGGACATTACTGGAAGAACAAAACCTGTCACAGTGTCTTCCTTCCTTCCTCAATTTTCCAGAAAATACACAACTATTTATATATTTTCCCTTATCTCTGTTTTTCCCTCGAGAATAAGTTCAGACTGTCCAAAAAATAAGCCTGGGAGTAAGCTGAGCTGCTTTGAGCCTCTCCCAGCAGCTCCTGCTGGGTCCATGCAGACCAGAGATGTCCCCATCTCTGCGGGACTTTTTGGGACCTTCTGTGGGATCTGAGCTCCTGCTGGCAGAATTCTCTTTTACTGGGGCTCTCCTCCAACTTCTCACCCCCAAACTTTTGATCTGAAATGCCTTAATTATTAGTGCAAAATGCTGAGGGAGCAGAAGGAGGAAAGCAAAGCAATGCCAAGTTGTTTGGGTTTTAATTCAGCTCCCTCCTCCTCTATCTCTGTGCAGATTTTGTAGAAAAATTATTTAGGAACATAGAAAATCACTTCTCATGTCCCCAGCACTAACATTTAGGCTATATTTCCTCTCCCCAAATCCTCCTTACACACTTAGCTCACAATAACTAAATAATAATGGAAAACAACACTGGAAAGGGTCACAGCAGAAGCCCCAAGATTAACTCAATTCACCTAAACCTTTATCAGGGATAAAGATATTTTTCATTCATCTCTTCGCTAGACACCCAGTCAATAATTTAGAGAAAGATTCCTCATTTACTCCCTTCACTTAAAAGATATCAATATAGGAGTTGGGGGGAAATAAAATCCTGTAAATTCAGAGCAGTGAAGTTCTGACTTTAATGTTGGCTCTTCAGAGGCCGCGGAGCTGAGTCTGGCACACGATTCCCCAGCCTGCAAAGCACAGAGGAAAAGAACAGACAGCACTGGGAGATCCCCTGCTCCTCCAGGAAAAGAGACAGCAATGAAAAGACCAGACTTTTACTTATGTGTTTATCAAAAGTAAGAACAAATCCTTTTCAGTTGAAGGAATTACATCGGAACGCGATTGCCTTTTTAGCTGCGTGGTCCATGCTGGATATTTCTGAGGAAAAGGGGAAGAATTTACAAACATCCCCCCCAACTTTCTGTAAAAAAAGTAAAATTTCTGAGACAAACATGATTTTTAAGAGCAGGGATCAAAATTAAGATTTCACTGAGTGAAATTGTCACTGATGCTGACTTTCAGCCAAGGTTATGTATAGGTCTGATACATGCACATGTGTGTTTTCACTTGGTCAGCAGAGAGTTTGAATTTCTTATGGAGACCACCAACTTTGCTGGACAAGTTTCAGTTCTGGAAAAAAAAAAAAATTGAGAGCAGTGATTTAACTCATTCTTGCCACAGTAACATGAAGGGCACATTGGCCAAGTCCAGGGTCCATCCCCAGGCACACATCCAACAACAGGACAACAGCAGAGTTAACAGGTGTAGCTGCAGGGATAGCTTAGGAGAGGTTTTAATTGGTCTGACTGTTTTAGAGATAGACTTTTGATAAAGAGGCTTGTATCTCTCTACATAAAATTTTCTGTGATCTTAAAACCACCAGCAGCAAATGGGCAGCACTGGAAATTCAGCCAAGCTACCAATGAGTGGCTCATCCTCATTAGCCTTGGCTGTCAAACATCACACACAACACTCCCACATTCTCTAGGAGGGTTTCTTAAACCCCATCTTCTAATTAAAACTTGAGATGAAGATTCAGAGGAGGCTGTGGAGATGCTACAAGGGCTGGAGCTCCTCTGCTCTGGGACAGGCTGGGAGAGCTGGGAATGTTCACCTGGAGAGGAGGAGGCTCCAGGGAGAGCTCAGAGCCCCTTGCAGAGCCTAAAGGGGCTCCAGGAGAGCTGGAGAGGGACTGGGGACAAGGGATGGAGGGACAGGACACAGGGAATGGCTTCCAGTGCCAGAGGGCAGGGATGGATGGGATTTTGGGCAGGAATTGTTCCCTGGGAAAGTGGGGAGGAGCTGGGATGGAATTCCCGGAGCAGCTGTGGCTGCCCCTGGATCTCTGGCAGTGTCTAAAACCAGGGTGGAGCAGCCTGGGACAGTGGAAATTGTCCCTGCCATGGCAGGGGTGACACTGAGTGGGATTTAAGGTCCCTTCCAACCCAAACCTTTCCAAGATCTGAAAACAATGGAGAAAATCCCTATTACCAACTTCTGGATTATACAGCTCCAAGACAAAGGACTGTAAGATTGGTGTGTGCTGGAGGTTTTGCAACATAAATGTGTCAGATTCAGCATTTTGGTTCTAACAAATTAAAAACCTGGGGGTAACTGATCCACCTTCAGTAGGAGCATGATTTTCATTTGGACTTTGCAGAAACTCCAGTGTAATTCATTAACGGGTGTGCCATTAAAAAAGGAGTTGTAGGAGAGTGAAATAAAAGAAGGGCTGATAGATAGTGTTGCATTGATGGGTTCCGCTTGGTTGGTAACATCAAGTGGCAGAATGAGAACAGTTTTTAAGATATGATTAAATATAAATTTTATCAAAGGAGCAGTAAAACATTATGGCTTTAGGCTTTTTAAATTCCATACACATTCTAGGATTCCAAAAATAAAGCTCCAGCTTCTTAAAATTGAATGTCTGCCTTGTATCATTTTTAAAAAGCCCTCATCTGAGCCATGCAGAATTTTTATCTGCAGGACCAGCCCAGGAGGATTTAGAGAGGCGACAGATTGGCTGGAGGCTGAGCTCACTTGGACACAAACTGTTGACTCCACCTTTACACCTGGAGTCCTTTGGATTTATCTGATGCCTTGGAATTGTGACCCACCCACAATGTGGACTTCACTTGGACTGAAATCAAAGTCCAACCCTCATGTTATTCTGAATAGAAAGAGAAATAAGATTCTGGCATAGGGAGAGGCCTCTCTCATACTCAGGTGTCATCACCCACATTGGGTGAAAAAGGATTTTCTTCAGCCCAGATCTTCAGCTTCTGCCAAGGAAATGATCCTCTCATCACACCTTCCCTTCTGGAGCTGCACAAATCTCATCTGATGCTTTTCAGGATTTTTATGTACAAAATAGCAAATGACCATCCTTGTTGGGTCCCCACACATGGAGATCCTCCCCTGCTCATGCCTCACAGCCTGGGTGTGTTCCCACATTGATCCATGCAGTGGAACCAAAAGGATCCAATCTGAGGTCAAAGGTTGGGTTCAATCATCTTGGAGCTCTTTTCCTTAATAATTCCAGAATTTAGACTCATTAAAAAATATAATCCCACCTCAGCCAAATTTCCTCTCCAAGCCTGGCTGCCCTGAGAGCATTTCCCACTGCCTCTAAACCTTTTCTCCCATTTTTGGGATCTGATTACACTTACCACCAAGAGGAGATGAAATTACACTGGGGTTTAAAGAGAATATTTTCTTCTCACCCCACCCTTACTTCTCACTGAATGCTCATCAGCAATCACACAGAGAAATTAAATAAACCATATATTTAATTATTTCCCCTGATTTTTTGGGAAATGGTTGTGCAGCAGGGCTTCCTTACCATAACAATAGGCCTGTGAGAGCAAGATCATCCTAATTTACATCAGTGTATGTTCTTTAGCTATTAAAAAAATCCTGCATATTAATTAGTTCCCGCTCTAATTGTTACAAAAAATTAGTCTGAAAAAGAAAAAAGAAAATAAGGTGCAAAGCACCATACTATTTACAAGTACCAAAACTTGAAATAAATATTCAACATGGTCTTTTCAAGCCAAATGCCTGGCCAGTTTTGAATAATAAAGCAGGACAAAGTCATTTACACAGAAAAAGCTAATGATTTCTGTATTTTGCTGCTGGTAAAGAATTGAAGGATAGCTGATTTGAATCTTCCTTCAATCTCCCATCAATAAAACAGAGACAAGGCAGATTCGAAAGCTGATCTGGGAGAGTCATGTTTTTATAATTGCTTTTTACCCTCAGGCGTTTGAAATCCAGAGGGTCACGAGTGCCTGTATTAGTGCTGGAGCAGGCCAAGAGGCCCAGTCAAAACCCTGAGACACAAATTAATTTGTTTGTGGTTCTCATGTCTAATTTGGGGAAAGAGAAAATTCTTCGCCACTTTACAATGTTATGATCTAATTAAAGGGAGATACATGTGAAATATTTATGCAACCTTTAGAAAAGAGAGAGAGAAAAAAATATTCTGGATCAATGTCATTTGGGAAATTTTCTGAAATGTGGGAATGGAAAAAATTATAAAACAAATATGGAAAAACTGATGGCAAAGCTTTTGTTTTGGTGAATGATACCTTCAAAATTTCAGAATAGGTTATGTTAAAATTTGTTGTTTTGAACTTGAATTACAAAATGGCAAAGAACCAAACCACAACTTCTCACCAGTGCATCCACATTGCAGCCAATATTATGTTGGAAAAAGAGCATTATAACTCTGCCTAGAAAACATTGAAATTATGCTGTATTAAGGAGATATAAGAAAGGAAAGTGCTATCAAGGGATAAGCCTCATGGAAAAACAATTCAAGTTGCTCAATATTTTGTGTTGTCCAAGTGACATGCCTTTCCCAAGCTGTGCTCCAGCCCTGTGATTTATGGAGCCAAAACCTGGAGTCACTTCCCTGTGTGTAACAGAGCCCTGGGATGTTGTTACACCAGGTTTTTGGGTTTTAATAGACATTAGGAAGAAATTATTCCCTGTGAAGCTGCTGAGACCCTGGCACAGGGTGCCCAGATTTGCTGCAGCTCCTCCTGGATCCCTAGCAGTGCCCAAGCCAGGCTGGACATTGGGGTTTGGAGGAAACCTGGGACAGTGGAAGGTGTCTTCAAGGTCTCTTCCAACCCATACCATTCCTTAGGAAAACACATAGCACTCCCTGCCTTTACTTTACTCTTTTTTTTTTTCCACTGAGACCAGACCTCACCACACAAACCTGTCCTGCTACCTGAGAGCACTCCTGCTTCATGCTGGAGTTCTCAAAAAAATTGAAATTTTAATTTTAAAACGAGCTGAGTTTTACAACAAAGCTCCAAACTCCCATGTTTTGAGATTTTATTTTATTTTTTTAGCTGAAAACACAGGGAAAATTCTGGTCTAAAGAGGAGAAAACTCCAAGTGATGTAAACAGATGAATGTTAAAACTCCACACGCTTTCCTAAGGAGAATTCTCAGTGAGGTGAAGAGATACTGCTCTGTTTACAGGAGCTTTTCCCCACACCAGGCAGCTTTCCCTTCACGCTCGGTGTCATTAAAGTCCATTTGGGTGAAAACCATCACACCACGTCTCGCCTCAGCACGGCCGCTGACCCTATCCACAGGTCCCTTGTGCTGCATAAAGTGTTTGCTTCCTTGGGAAGAACTTAATGGAAACGGACAGTAAATCACTTGATTTCAAGTTTGCATTTGTTTATTTGGCATCTGATTATAACCTGCTCGCTGACCTTGTTTGATAGGTGATGGGACAAGCTCTTAGAGCACTGGCTGATAGAGACAAGCTCTGAGAACAGCAAAGGCTTTTAAAAGTTTGCGAAATAAGTAACAGCCGAGGAAATATATCATCATCCCATCCTGTGACTCCTGTCCTGTAAACTCGTGTGTGGCCCTTAATCACACTAATAAAAGTGCTGGAGCCAAAGGGAATACCTGAAGGAGAACGAGTTTGCAGGGCCAGGGCTTATTCCTCTAGCTTTGTCAGAGGAAGCTTGTCAAATAAACTGAAGACTGATAGCTGCTATATTTCCCCTTATTATAATCCAGAAACAACATACTTGTCTGAACAAAATAGAAATAAGTCCTCTTTGAGGCTACTCTGTTTGCCTTGACAGCAAGCCTGGGTTTTAAGCCAAGATTCCAGATTGTTTTTGTGAAAACATTTCCACTTGTCTGAAAGAGTATGTGTAATGGATATGTGATAGCAGTAATGCAATGCTGAAGTAATCTCGGGAGGACGCGTGCATCTCCGGGGACCCCGCGCTGCACCGGGTACTGCACACCAGGAAAATAAAATTGGTATTCTAACAATATGGAGAATGCCTGCGATTTGTACCTCGCAGAAAACACCAGCCCTCATTTATAATTCAGCTGTAATGCGTGCTTTCCTTGTAGGAAGTGTTTTGCTTTTGGGAGGAAATGGAAGTGACATTTTTTGAAGGCTCTTTTCTGGCTCCGTGTGGGATCAGAGAGTGCGAGGCCGTGGCACTGCCAGCCAAAAGCAGCTGGTGGGATGGGCAAGATACCACAAAAAAAAAAAAAAAAAACTTTTTAGTGCCGTAGAGCAAGAGGGATCCAGACAAGCTGAGGGAAGGGGTGGAAGTGCCCATTTTTAGGATGGTGAGGTTTGGGATGCCAAGGAGAGGCTGTAATAACTCACCCTAGTGCTTTGTGTGAAACCCAGCATCTCTCCAAACCCCAAATTATCCCACAGGATTTAGATCCCTGGATGAGTGGGAGCACCAGCCTCCTGGTGAGATCCTCCTGCCTCTGGTGTCTACAAAAAGAATTTATGTGAAGCCAAGAAAATTGATAAAAGAGGGCCCTTCCATCTCACAGGTGAAAAACAGAGACAGAAGCACTGCATGGAAACTGAAATAAACTTCAATTTATTAATAAATGGGCACTGGAGTAACTCATGTCATGAATTTTCCACTCTTGCAGAATATTTTGTTTAACATAATTTTGACAAAAGCTACTGGAGTCCTGGGGCTCCATGTAGGGAGTGTGTGGGGTAGGGACCCACAACTGCCTCTGGCCATGTGCACCCAGTTCTGACCAAAACCATCTGAGCTACAGAAATTCCTTTGCAAACACGGTTTAAAAAGCAAGCAGATGACAATTTTTAAATTTCATGTGTGCTGCCAGTTTTATTCTACTTGTCGTATTTAATCTCAACAGCACAAGCAGACATGTGAGAGGACAGGTACAAATATCCACCAGACCAGTTGGTACTGACAGAATCACCACACCAGGCAGCAAAATAAAAATTACAGCAAAGACCGAGTTTTACAGGGGAATGACAGAAGGTAACATTATAATGTATCTCATTCCAGTGCATCCAAACAGTATAACATTATTTTCCAGGGAAGTTAATGGGGTTCCCAAATATGCACAGCTGAGGGCAGAATCTGGCCCTGAAGTTAACTATTTGAACAATGCAAATTTTAAATTTGAGACATGTATCAAAGGTAAGCCTAAGTGTTCAGTCATTTTACCCAATCCTGGCACAAGAAAAAGAATTCAATTTTAGAATCTGTCTGTAATTCCAAAAGGGGGAGAAAACAGTCTAAAATATATTCCTTGAAGAGAGATGCAAGTTTCTCATTTATATTCGATCTCGGATGAGATTTGGTAAATGCAGACCCTTCCACAAAGTGAATATTATAGTGAGGCCGTAACATTTTAGTAACACGAATTCATAAGGTGACCCTGGAGACCAACAATAAAACAAAATTCCATAATAGACTTAAATAACAAAAAGGGTTCGGTGTTTCTGTTGTCTCCCCAAATATGTTTCACTCTGCACAGTTTTTCTAGGGGAACATTTTGGCCTGTGAAGAATAAAATATATTTTCAATCAGCCAAAATCATGAAGCATTCTTGATAGCTGTACATTAGGCTTTTTACAGCTGTCTTGGTTTTTATACTGTCTCTTACAGAGCGGATTTCCCCCTCCCCATACCTATAAAAGGTAGGTAAATTAAACAAATTATGAACTATGCAGTGGTTGAATACTTTGTAAAATTGTAGAACCAGCTTTTCAAAACCTTTAATGCTCCATCTCCCAGAGGTGAAATGCCAGCCTCCATTCAGGTCTCTTTCAGTTGCCCTTGCCACTTCAAAATGTGTCTGGAAACAGCTCTGCAGATGGCCTCGTATGTTTTACAGGAAATATTACTTAAACATTGGAAAGGATCGAATTTCTCCTGTTAGGAATTACAAATCTGGATTTCATTTTCTTTCTTTCCACCCCCCCCTCCCTGCCTCCCACCCCCAAACCATGGGAAAAAAATGTGATTGTTACATATGACACTAAGGAAGTACTTGGGATTTTTGTTTTTTTTATTTAATATGCCACTTGTATTGGAAAATAAGGAATAAATCTTGGAAATGTAACTGGGTAAAATAAGTCCTTTTCTTCATATAAAATAGTAGCTAATCGAAAAGATTTCCCAGAAGCATCAAAGCTTTTTATATACGACGATCTGGAAAACATATTGTGTAGGATTTCTATTTTTTGCTCTTATTCTTATGAATGTAAAAGAACAATAAACTTTTCTTTCAGCTTCTCAGGGAGAGTTTCTTAACATTTGAGGCATTTTTTACATATTGACCTTGGTTTATGTATTCTGCAAAGATTCATTAAGCTTAGGGGGGTTCTATTGTCAGGAAAATGGTTAGCATTAGTAAAACACACAATTAAAATAGTAGCAGGTGATGTCAGTTTTAGTAGAGTTGACATTAATGACCTGTTCATAAGGGGCAATTTCCACACTAATGTCATGTTCTTTAAATGGAAATAGCCAGGAATACACATTTTCCATGTAAAATAACCCTTTTTGTAATTCATTAAATTCCCTTTCCCCCTATATTTAAGTAGACACCTTTCCAAGAGGGAGTAGAATTCCAAATAAAGACATAGGAAATTAAAATCAGGGTTCCCACAACTAGTCTATTTAATATTCATATTCAGGAAAAGATCCATAAACTCTTTTTCTTCTCTTTTATTAACAAAGGAAGTAAACTCCCCTTGACAGTCTACTTTTCCCAGCCGTGTTCCAGAGGCAGTGAGCGACAACTGCCTTTGTTTCGGGGTAGAATTAAATATCCTTGTGCAGGAGCAGGGCAGGGATACACGTGGGAGGACATTTCAGCTGTGCCCCACCTGGGGTAACCCAACTCTGTCTGGATAGAGATGGGGTATCACAGAATCCTTGATTTGGGTTGGAAGGGACCTTAAAATCCTCCAGTTCAACCCTGCCATGGGCAGGATACTTTCCATAATCCCAGGATGTTCCAAGCCTTGTCCAACCTGCCCCAGGACACTTCCAGGGATCCAGGGATAGCCACAATGTTTGTGGACCGAGTGTGACCAGAGAGGTTGTCCCCAGTTCTCTCCATGGATGGTTGGATGCAGGGAAATAAAGGCAGAAAGGGCAGGTCTTCAGGCCACTCTTCCTTCACCATCTCCTTCCAACACCTCCATGTCCTGCTTGGCCATTTCATAGAACCATGGAACCACCCAGGTTGGAAAAGGCCTCTGAGATCATCAGGTTCAACAATTAGTCACTAAACCGTGTCCCCAAGTGCCACATCCACATGCCTTTAGAACTCTTCCAGGGCTGGTGACTCCACCACTGCCCTGGCAGCCAGCTCTAATGCTTGACCACCCTTTCAGTGAAGAAATTTGGGTCGTTCCGCACTAGAGGCTCACCCAGGACCCTCCCTAGCATGCCCACTCAAGGAGCTCTCCACCAACATATTTTCTGGTGTTGCTTTTCCATGCTCACTCTTCAGAGAGCAGAAGAAGGATGGGGCTGAGCAGCTCTGACTGTGCATTTGTGTCCCCTGACCCAGACCCTGCTCGGTCCCTGAGCTCCCCGCGGCACCGCCGGGCTCAGCAGATGCAAAGGCAGTGGCAGATGCCATTCCAGCCACCAAGCTGGCGTCACGGGCCAAATCAAACATTTTGCCAGCAAAACAGGATCAGTTGCCTCCAGCTCCCCATCCCCTTCTTCTCACGCCCCCCTCCTCTGCTGGAAAAATGTTTTCTTTATTCAAGTTCGCGTTATTGTCATGGTAATTACTTCAAGGAAACCAGCGCGAGTCTAGGACTGGCTGTCTGTCCGTGGCAGGGATCTGCCAAATAATTTGGCACCGCTCTCTCTAATTGGCAGCCTCTGCCAGAGAGACACCCAAGCCTGAAATGGGGTTGCTGCGGGTCATCCTCCGAGTGCGCTGGAATTTGGCAGCCCGGGTGGAAGTGGCAGCACGCGGTGGCTCGCTGCCCTGGATCTGCCTCCGGCCGCCAGCCGATGCTCAGGCTTTCATGTCACAGTGCTTTTTCTTCCCCTTTCCCCCTAAAAAGAAATGAAAAAAAAAAAAAAAAAGCACAAAAACCCCACCGAGTGAATTAAGGATAGAGTTTCACCCTTAACTTTGAATCTCTTTGCTTTTGTGCGTGTCGCAACCTTAACACCGTTTTTTGCACTTAATTGTAAATCTCACGGCTGCTGATGAAGCAAGAATAAAAATTATAGTGCAATCAGGAGGGGTGGGAAAGGAAAATGGATTTTACAAGTGCACACTTTTAAGAAAAGAAGCCGACCTGAAACATAAATAAAAGTAAGCCCCAGGGACCACACCTCTGGCATTAACTGTCTCGCCACCAAGGGC
>JAREIS010000069.1:1745000-1815000 GCA_030060385.1 Muscicapa striata striata
GAGAAAAACCATCAGCTGCAACTAAAAAGGAATAAAGGACCCTGCTGAGAGCAGTAGGATTCCTTTTCTAATTTGCCATGAATTTAGAAGTAAGGTTATTTTACTTTTTATGCCTCTATGTTTTCCCATGGGCAGCTCATCCCAAAGAACTGGACAAAACCCCTCCAGGTGCCACATTCCTCCTGTTTTCCCAGAAACCTCCCTTGTGCTTGTCCTCTTAGGATTTTTGTCTCCTCCAACTTGTTATTTCAAAAAGACTTTCGAACACAAAGCTGAATTAGCAGTTTCACAGTGAAACTTAGCAAAAGCTGCACATTATTTGTAATTTGTTTTGTCTCCAACGATTACTGAATGTAGACGGATGAGGATTTGCTGTGCAGGAAGCTGCTCATCCCTGGTGAGAGGATGTGTCACTATTGCATGTTCTGGTATGAGAAAATCTTTCCCTGCACCCCAAAAACCCTTCTGTGAAATCCAGGGTACCAGAGCAAGGGGAGCACGAGCTGGCACCTTCCATGGGCATTGCTCCATCCAGTGCTGCCCCAGGATTTTCTCCAAAGGAGGCTGCTAATCGTCCTACCTCATCATATGTTGATTTTGCAATACAGACTAATTTCCACCAGAGATTACTAAGACATCAGAAAAGCCATTTCCAGCTCTAGCCATGGATAGGCAGCAACCCCAAAGTGGCAACCTCCATATTTAAGGGTGGCTCCAAAGTGGTCTTGGAACTGGGTTTGTGGTTCAGCCTCAAAACCAGGTACAGGATTTAAATCCCCACTTCCCGGGGTGAAAACGCAGGAGAGTAATTCACAGAGTCACTCAGCTTCTTTATAATATTGATCTTTTCCTGCAGCTAACAAAGAGAAAATTGTCTAAATGCTACAGTACATCTACACAGGAACACAGAGATCATAAAACAACACAAGAGCTTTACAACCATCCCAGGCTCTCTGCAGAGCTGCCTTAGCTTCTCTCTACCAAATCAGAATTTTGGTAATTTTTATTGCAGATCCATCCCCATGTCATGTGTATTCCAAACATTTGAAAATAATCAGAAACATACCATGAGAGATGGAGTTTGTGTCTTTCTATTTTTAAGACAATCACTTTTGTTTTTGCAATGGAGCTGAATATTCTTGACTTTACTGGGCTGGGGTCATTAAGCAAGAAGGTAAACTACAATAATAAAATTATCAACAGAGCTTTTGACAAGCAGTCATGTGCTTGTAAATGAAATTTATTTAGGTGCCACTCAAAACATTGTAATTAAGAGGTACAGAATGTATTACCAGATGGTTCCTGTTTAGTATCTATTTCCTTTAGAGAACAAGGTGATTAGAGAGAGCACTAACTTGTAACTGAGCACCAAACACCCCACAGGCCTGATCCAGCGCCTGTTGGAGTCAATTAAAAACTCCACTTGACTTTCATTCCATGAAAATCAGGTCCACCCCTTATTTATTTCCACAAACACAATATTTTTTTTGTTGTTTTGTTTTTTGTTTTTTTTTTATCTACAAGAAACTTTCTTGCAATTTAGCAAATAACTGACACGTATCAGTGGATGACATTGGCTGTTCAGGACAGTGACATATTTGCCAATCTTAAATACATCTAATTAAGAGCTTTAATCAGATTCGCCTACATTTAAATAATTAAAAGGTGGCAACAAAAAGGACCTTTGAGTTTCAAGCAGGACACAGAAGTGTCGATATCCCCTTGAACATCAGTGATTCAGAGGAAAGAGACCTTTTATATACATGAAATAAACTCCATCAGCCAAAGAGAAGCTTTGTTGCTCTGTTCTTTTCTACCTTTTTGCACATAATCTCCATTAATCATTATTTAGCTCTGTAATGTCACAAGTGTCTTGATTTTTGGTGCACAGGACTGGGATTTCCAAAATGAAGAAAATGGTTAAAATTACACCGGGAAAACATAAATTATTTTTAAACAAAAATATTTTCCAACAGAAAAATCTTTTCAGCAAAACAATTTATTTTAATGCAGTTACCTGGAGGGGGTCATCCAGCCCTTGCAATTCTGAGCAATCCCACTGAAGCCTCTTGCACTTTTCACGTGAAAAAAAAAGGAAAATTCAGTTTGAAAACAATTTCAGCCTTGCAAGGTGGTTATGAAACCCATCAGCTGCACTCTCTTCATATAACCATGGAATCACTGGATGTTTGGGTTGGAAGTGACCTTGAAGACCATCCAGTTCCAATCCCCTGCCACGGGGTTAGATTTGGAAGCAGTTTTGAATTACTTAAATCAATGCTTTATTTTCAAAAACAGCTGAAAGAAAGATCTCAGCCTTTAGCAGCAGTGTGCAAAGCTGGGATACTGAAGACTATTTTTTGCCCCTCTTAAAAGCTCAGATTAAAAAATACAAAAACTCTGTTTTATGATAATCCATCACCAAATTGTCCTTTTCTTACTGGATTTTCCTACCTGACATGGTCAATGAGTGAGGCTGGCCTTCAGCTCAGCTCCCAGTTTCTACAGCAGGATCAGAAAAGCAGCAGCAGTGCTATAAAAAAGAACCAACCAAACAAAACAAAACAAAAAAACAAAAACAAAAACAAACAAACAAAAAAAAACCCCACTGCTGAACTTTCAATTTAGAGGAAATATATTTCCTCTAAATAAAAATAAATAAATAAATAAATAAAACAAATAATAATAAATAATAAATAAAACAAATACAAATATTGTATTTGTTAAGTAGAAGCAAAAGTAATGAAAAAAAATATATAACTGCATTTGCATATATAAGGACAGGGGGTAAACCAGGATCTGAATTGTGTAAGCCTATGAACCAGGTCATGCAAAGCACATTTTTTAAATTCTATACATTCACTTAAACTTAGATAAAACCCAGCAGTTTTGGGGAGAATCTGTCCTGTGCAGTGTTTTGAGTCCCAGCAAGTTTCAATTAGTTGTCCTCATTCAATCACACTAAATTTAGTCCAGGCATATCAGTTGTGAGTTGTAAACTTTCTTCTTTTTCATCAAATGAACCACATCACGTAATAAGCTCTTTTTTCTTTTAGAGAAATAGAACTGTCCTAGGAATTTAGATTTTCTAAAGGCAGTTTTGATGCAAAGTACATTCCCTATTTATTTGTCAGGATAATACCAGCAGTCCTGGTCTGTACCAGACATGGAAACAGCAGAATTTTACAGTACAGCACAGGGCAAGGCAGAAACCACCCAGAACCAAATATTTTATGTATTCAGGGAAAATTTTTAAGTTTTACCAGTCCACTATCACACCACCATGCATTTATAATTAACTCAAGGACTGCTTTTCTCCACATCAAGCACCCAGAGCATTTTTAAAGCAGTTTTTCCTTAAGCTGCTCAAACTGGAATTCCGACCCAAATGATCCTCTCTGTATTCTGAGCACTTTTCCCGCTCTGCCACAATTCCATGACGATTATTTTGCAGATTTCCAATCCAGAATAGTATCAGCTTGTGCCTGCTTTTTAGTGGGCATTAATTGAACAGCCTGGCCGGCACTGCCCCGGCTTAGTAAACAAACAAAGTGAGATTTCCACAAACTCTTTTCTGGAGACCCCTTATTAAGCTGCAGGTTCTGTTTCATTTGCCTGTCTTTCACTTTAAAGCAGGCAGCAGCCACTGAGAACACAATAATGAAAGAGGTCATGGAGCACCAGTTGTGCATGAAAGATGCGAAAATTTACTGCAAATGAGACAAGAGCAGTAAATTCATTTTTATTCAAATTACTGTCATCATACATTACCACTTCTCCTGTAAACATTGTGCTTCAGACAGTGTGACAGCATATTATTATTTGCGAGATTATACTATTATTAAGCTATTAACATGTCACCTCCTGCTTGAAACAATGACTCAGCTTGGTACTGCATAATAGGACAAGTTAGGGAGACAAGGCGAGGTGACAGAGAGGTTAGTTGTAAGAAGGGAGGCCATGCATAGAGTGACAGCTGGCACTTAAAGGCTAACATTTATTCAAAAGAGCCCCCATAATGAGGATGCAAGTGGCTTTTATTTACATACCGGACCCATCCGCTTCCCATAAAGTAATTCCTTTTCTTTCTGTCCACACAAGACAGCCCTTGGCTCCTGGAATGGGTGCTGAAAGGAAACCACCTTTTCCTCAAGCTGGAAAAAGTTAGCAGTGAAGTTGTGGGGAGGATATGTGGGGAGATCAGCAGTGCTGCTGCCCTCTCCCTTCCTTCCAGTGGGAAATTATCCTAGAGGTTTTATCCCCAGGACCCTGAAATTAGAATTAACAATTCTAACAATTAGAATTTCATCATTTCTAGGTTTCAAAGGCTTGCAGCTCACGGTGGCAGCACAAAGCTGCAGTGATGAGTGGGTGATCTGCTGCCTTGTGCTGCCCTTGCTGAACCTGCAGTGGGGCTGGGCTCCTCCTCCACTCCCCACAGCTCTTCCTCCACATTTCCAGGAGTTTTAGTGCATTCAAAGTGCTTCTTTTGCAGCCCTAGATGGCAGATCAGCTACTCTGCCTGTGCTCTGCTTTATTTCCCTTCCACTTGGATTTGCCCTCCTTTCCCGACCTGTTCTTGATGAAGTTGAAACCTGTTTATGTAAATATTCTTTGCCAAGACTTTGCAGCAATCTTGGGGGGGAAAGAGTGTCATTCTGTGAAGCCAAGTAAACACCAGGCTTTGTTCTAAATTAGTTGGGGAAGTGTCTCGTGAAGTAGAACAAACAGAGAGAGACATCAGCGAGTTACTAATGATGCCCTGTCAGGAGAGCAGAGGAGTTGCACACACACACACACACACACACACACACACACACACACACACACAGGGTTTCCAGGACTCCCAGGCTGGCATTCCCACATGTGGGATGCAATGAAAGCCACGATGCAAATGACACTCCATGCCAGTTTCAGTGCAACCCCAGGCTGCAGGAAGGCGAATTTGGTATCAGTCTTGAAAGCTTAGGCAAGAGTTACTGGTTTTGTTGGAAGGGAACTTAAAGCTCGCCTCATTCCACCCCATGTCACGGGCAGGGACACCTTCCACTGTCCCAGGTTGCTCCAAGCCCTGTCCAGCATGTTCTTGGACACTTCCAGGGATCCAGGGGCAACTGCAACTCCTCAGTCAGGATTGAATTGCTGTCTAATATCTTAATATTCCCCTTTCTCTACTTAGTTTTCTCTATTTTTATTCTTCTTTTCTGGTTTTAGTCTGTCTCCTCTTCCTACAGAGTAAGACACAGAGAGGTGGCATCACCTCAGGGCAGTGGCCCTGTGAATCTGCTCTACCTGAGCAGAGCACATCCTCATCTTGCCCCTCCTCAGTCTCTGAACTCTTCTTTAGCACACCAGCATTATTCAAATCACTCCAAAACCTCTCTTTTAGGGCAAAATAGAAGATCCAACCCTGCCTCTCTTACTTCAAGGTGCCCTCCCACACTGCAGGGTGGCTGAGGCCAGGTGCTTCCCATCCCTGGAATCTGCAGGGATTAAAGCCATGTAATAAAAACAACCAAAAATGGAAGTTTAGACAGTCTGAGCTAGGTGTGCCTCAGTGTTTCCAATTCCAGGGTGTTTGCATTAAACTGGACTGGATGAATCTCTTTGGGTCTTCCCACCCAGGCCCTTTGCAGTGCAGACAAGGTGTTCTCTAATCCTCTGTCACCAGGCTCTGCTTTAGGAGCAGTTAGTGGTTTTTCACATCGTTACCCACATATGGAGTCTGCTCCACAGCCTTGCTGCTTTGATATCAGAAACCTCCTCCTAAATTTCTAACCTCCGTGGAGGTGCAGGTAGCTGGTGCTTAGATGTTGCAGGGCCTGCTTTTCTCCCAAAATCCCTTTTTCCCTCTCACTTGAACACCATAATCGTGCCATTTACCATCAGTAGTCTCGATTTCACCTCTCACTTCTCATAAACAAGAGGTTTTCTTTCAGTAAATATGCATTTATTTGCCAACACAGTTTTCCCTTTGGTCACGTCACCCTTTTCCATCAGTTTGTTTTTTCAGTCTGCCTTGACATGTCTTGTCTTTCCCTGCCATGGACTGTCCTGAACTGTCAGGATCTCCTGACCCTGCTGGTGAAAATGTCCTCTCTCCCCCAGATCAGCTCTCCTGGCTCCTTTGTGGACATGTCCTGGTCAGCAATTACTGTGTTTTATCACACAAGCAGGACTGGTATTGACCTGCTCGTTATTTTAGGAGAATGAAGTGCTCAGCAAGGTCATTCACAGAATTCAAAATAGTGCAGGGAAGTCAGAAATGTAGCTTTGTGCTGTTGCCTCGTCTCCCTAAGTTATCACCCATTTTTTTGGAGCCCTTTGCCCTTTAGGGGTACCCTCTTTGTCCATTCACCATCTTACGGTTATTTAAAAAAAAACAAACAAACAAACAAAAACAAAAAAAAAAAAAAAAAAAAAAAACAAACAAACAAAAAAAATCAAACTTGAGAACCATAATGAGACCCATAGAAGAATGGAAACTATTCCATTTGATGTGTCCAAAACAACACTAACTTGGCCCACTAAATCAGCTAAATAAAAGCTCAGGGGACTGACTTTTGGTGTCAGTTTTTAAAATCCCAAACCCTAAGAGATATACAGAGCCCTGCTTCACATCAGCAGGAATAAAGTTGGACAAAACTCGGAATTAGAAAGAGTTTGTGGTTTTTAATCTGGCCAGTAATCGCTGCTCTCGGGCACCACAGCCCAGGGCTCTAACAAAAGATCAGCACAGGAACCATTAAACACTGAATTTTCCCAGTGCACTGCGAATGCACATATAAACACTGAGTAACCTTAGGCTTAATCAGGGTTCAAAACACAGTTAAGCACCTCTTAAAACACTTTTTTGTTTACACTGCTGCAGCTTAGACTTGCATTTCCTTGCATGGCACCAGCCACATTTGCAGGCTTAATTTTTAACCAGGACTGAACAAGAGCATAAAAATCATTCTTCAATAGAAATCAGGGTATTCTAAGAGCACGTGAATACCACAAGGGAAAATGTGAGGGGAAAAAGCCCTTACAATTAGCAAATCAGTGCAAAACCTAAAACTGTTCTTCATTTCCCCAAGCATAGCCATGGATTATTTAGGCTGCAGGAGCAGGAGGATGGTGTGTCCTTCACACTTTCATCAGAATGGCCAACAGCAATGCTTGTCCCCACGCTTAATAATGCCCTGCTGCAAGTGTGTGTCCAAACACAAAGTCTGCTCAAATCCAACAGCAATAAGGAATAAAAACACCAGTGCAGGTAGCAGCTCTGGTGCAGATATCTGCAGTATGCTGGCCAACAAAGGAATGGGCATTTGGGCCGTGATGACAAATATTTGATCTGATTTTTCTAAGAAGTCAATGGTGTCATGAGGCCAAATTAAAACAATTTGTGACCCCCTCCTCCATGCATGGTGTTTTTTTATGCACACAGAAAGCAGTGCAGCTTTTCTTTAGGAATTCACAGCAACGACTGCAAGGGGATTTTTGACGTTCAAGTTTTATACAAACATCCTCAAACCCCTCTTATTTCTAACCCCTCTTATTCATGCTACAGCAACAGAGAGGTGATGGTGGGGATGCACGAGGAGGTTTTTTCCAGCTGCCTTTCCCCCCATCCCATGGATGCTGCTCCTCAGGACAGGGAGGGCTGTTAAAGCTGCAGAAGGGGAGTCACCCAGCCCAGCAGTGCCTGCCCTGGCATGGGGATCTCGTGTGCTGATTAGGCTGCATTATTTCTATTATCCTATTGGGCTTCCCACTTGGAATTGAGGCACTTGCCCTTATTTGAAACCAGCAGCCACCAGGAGAATTTGCTGATTGCTAATGAGAAAGGGAAGGTTTTGTTGATATCATCTGGGACGTTCTTGCTGTGGTCTGCTATTAAGATCTGGAGCTCCACATAACACACCATATTAAGCAGGCAGTGACTTTATTATGGGATCAGTATAACTTTTCATGTCTGGTGTACTCCTAAAGCCTAGGCTAAAACACCTTTTTCCAGAATATGAAACATAATATCTTGGTGCTAGCTGCATTATTTAAAAAGGGGCAATGTGGTTCATAACTTTACATTTATTGCATACTTTTAAGCCACTTGACCCATATAAATATTACTATAGAGTTGCCCTCAGTTATTAAATTCTTATTGCTTATAAAAAGGGCAGCAGGAAGTATATAATCTATAGACTAAGGTGTGTTTTTTTTAAGGGGGAGAGGGAAGAATAAAAAAAAAAAAAAAGGAGGAAGGCTGGAAACAAATGTGTTTTGATCCTGCCCATTGCCTTGAAGTTAAAGCATTTTTCCCCCAGCTTAAAGCAAAAGTCAGTTTATTTAAACTCCAAGAATCAGGTACCCACATAGCAAGTAGGTCTTGAAGTCAAAGTGGAAACCCCACCTCTTAAAAGAAATAATTTGCAGAAACTTTCCAGTCTTTATTCCATCTGAGGCCAGGTAGGGACGGGACAGGAGGATTTTCAGAGGTCCCACACAGCCCCTGGTTGCACACTGGCCCCTTGGGCCACGCTTTGCACACGTGTGGCTGCATGACAGCGAGGACAACACATTAACATAGGTAATTTTACTTCAGAGTTGCTTGGGGCAGAACCTCTAGACCTAGAGGTTACTGCTGTCAAAGTAGGACCTTTTTCTTCCTGTCACTTCTTTCAGAGATGAAGGGAAAGATTTCCCTTAGCCTACAGCATTTAGCGTGCAAACGCTCCACCACAACATTTTGAAACTATAGAAATCATGAAACCAGCCTGTGACCTTCCATTTCAGTGACAGTACAGGAATCCCTTGAGCAGCGGAGGCATCCTCTGATATTTGGAAAAGTGTCATGTTTTCTTTACAGAGAAAACTGTCATATTGTTGTTGGCATAAAATACAACACTTCCTGGAGTTGTGATTTCCTTGTTTGCTACAAAATGTCACCTGGGCAACTGACATGTTTTTGTTTTGCTTAGAGCAACTTCCCACTTATGATATTCAAATCGAGTTGATATTGATACCTTAAGCTGTGCTGAAAGGAGCAGCAATTACAGACATCTGAAATTCCTGCAGAAAAAGGCAGTTTAGCTAAAAGACACGGACCCTCCCGACAATGGCAATGTGGCTGCAAGTTAAACACAGCCCTTATATAATTTGCAGCCTATTGATGTGCCAGGCAGTAATTCTCCAGCAGGAAAAAGTCTCGGCAAGAAGCAGGCACAGATGAATGAGATGCTTCCCCTAAACAAGCAATGGAGTGTTCACTGAAAAAGAAAAAAAAAAATAATAATAATAAAAGAAAGGAGAAATATAAAAAATAAAAAATAAAAAAACAAAGAAAAAGAAAAACAAAATGCTCAGCCTGAAGCAATAAGTGGAGCTGACTAGAAAAGTACGGGGCTTTTAAATCATCTCTGTGCTCACATTTTGCAGCACTAAAGGATTTTAATCTCAGCCAGCATAGCCTTATTCCACTGTTCTTTTTTGGGGACAACTTTAACCTTTGGGTCAGTAGGATTGCTTGGCTTTAAATAGCTGTGGGTTTTTTTGTTTTTGTTTTTTTTTACATTAAATAAATTGAGAGCAGTTATATTTCTATTTTTGAATGTCTAATTTTCCATTTCTAATTTTGAGCACTGCAAGAAGCAACATTGTCTGAAATTAAGGGTGCTGAGAGCTGTCACTTTTTTGCACAGTTAAAATTAAGAAAATCATATTTTTATTTAAAAAAACTCCAAATGCTTTCAAATCAAGAAAAATTAAACTTTTTAATTACATGACCCTGCCACAATTAGGAAAGTTAAATCACCACTGAATTCATGCAATCTGAAGCAGCAGATGATCTTCAAATTGTATTTAGCAGATGAGTGCTGGAATATCTAAGAATATTTAATATTTTTCTCTGAGGTTTCTTCGCTAAAGATGTTTTAATGGAAAATGTAGGAAAAAGTGTTCACCTTTGATCTGGGCAGAGGAAAGAGAGCTGTGTTTATTGCTTTCCAGTAAGTACTTAATGATGCCATTTTTGACATGTGGGTGTAAAATATAAACAAACTTAAGTACACACATGGAGATCTGTATGTCTAGATATGTTTATCTCTAAGTATTACAGAGATATTCTCTATATGAGCTCTGAGTGAAGCTGCACAGATGCACAAACAATAATTACTTCTCCACAGAAACAAAAAAAAAAAAATCCTTTCTAAGGCAAAAAGAGCCTATTGTGTTTGAAGTTGCAACAGAAAAAAAAAAAAAAAAGCAAAACAACAAACCCACATCCTAAAATTATATCTATTTAGCAAATACTCTGCTTCATTTAGGAACTCTGCCTTTTAAATGAACAAGCAAATTTTTAACAGATTCGCGTGTTTTGTAAAATATGTCAAACAAACTAAAGAGAAGGTCTCCTAATTACTCATCAAACAGCCTGCAGTCAGCAGGGAATGCAGCCGCAGTGATATGTTGCACTAATGTTAGGGCAGACCCGAAATATTTCCTCTTGGAAAATAACAACAGCGGCGGCGGCGCTCGGCAGCGCCTGCAGCTCGGTCCTGCCAGGGCTCTGCCTGTGCTGCCCATTCCAGGGGGCACCTGGGGCTCCAATTCAGCCTCCCCCAGCACCCACTCACACAGCTTTTTGGGGTTAAACATTTTGTATGTGAGCGATGAACAAAGTTTTGTGTTCGCACAGCTTTTTCTTTTTTTTTTTTTCCTCCTCCCCCCGTCCTTCTTTTTTATTAAATATCTACCACGGCTAATTAGAAAATATGCAGAACTGCATCCTGGTTGCAATGTGGAATTGTGTTTGGTAGGAACAGGAGAAAAGTCCCCATTAGGCATATTAATGCCTGTCCCTTTTAACAAAGCTGCTCCCTGCTCTCGGCGTTGGAATTCATTTGAAAATAAGAATACTGTGGAATTAGTGGCCTTCCTTTCACAGGCAGGGTGATGTTATCTGATATTAGATATATACAGATTTTGCTGGCAGGGTAATCAGAGTGAAATTCCTTATTCCTGCGTAATTGCTATAATGCAAGGCCCTCTTATCCTGCTCTCCCTCCTCAGCCAAAACTCTGAGTCACTTCAGGTTTTTTTCTAGGCAGCAGCTCTGGCACAGGGCTCAGGGTTTGTAACTCTTCATGTCTCCCCTAAAGGGAGCAAGAGATGTTTGGCATGTCCCCAGCACAAGACATTTTTAAAGGTGTATTTAAGATGTGTGTGTGTGTGTCTTGCAGAGTTAAGGGCAGTGAGTAAAGGTTTGTGAAAATCCACAGCCTAAACTGGTCTGACCCTCATCAACTCCCAGCCTCACTCTGGCTGTTGGTAAATTTAGAGAGCTCAGATTGCCAATCTGCAGTCATTTACACTGAATAATTAATCTGATGTGCACCCCAACAGCAGCAAACAGGACCAATCTGATAATTTCACTGTGGCCAAGGACAGAATCTAACCCATAATTTCCACTCTGCTCTGATTTATTCTGTAATTCATATTTTCAACAATATGCAATCCATTAGCAGTACAGAAAAACACGCAGTAACTACTTGGGTGGACTCAGGATTCTTGGGCTGCTCACAGACAGATGGTTTGTGATGTTTCTGGTTTATTTTCCCCCCACACTCTGCTCTCAGTTCTATTGCAACTGCTTTACTACTTCCATAGGATTTTTAAGATAAGTAGAAGGATTATTGGTCACACTCCTTGAAATTCATCATGAAGTGGGGCTGGCTTTGACTGCAGCTCGTTATTTGTTGCATCTCTCTAAAGTGGAATATGTTCAGGACATGCTCCCTTCAAATCTTTGCAGAGAGGAAAACACTCTCAGCAGAATCTGCCTTCGCATCAGCTCCTGGAGGGTCCTTAAATAACTTCTCTCCAACGTGGCAATATTTCAATATCTGCTAAGAGATCCTTGTTAACAGGAGGGACCCCGGATCTCATAACTGGGTTTTTATTACAAATCCCAGGGATGTTTGCTCTATAGATACAAAAGAAAACTTCTGCTCTCTTGACTTTTTTTAAGGTAAATGTTTCAGGGGTTGTGTTTTTTAAACTATGTATATTTGGTACATGCAATTCCCTGCCTTCTCTTAGCGGAACTTTATTTTCTTCCTTTATAGTAACATATAGATTTGAAATTCCAAGGGTTTCTGGTGCTTTTCAGCTGTCACCTCAAGTCAAAATCATGGAGTTCAGCTATAAAAAAAATTGTATATAATAAATTTAACTTGACCTAACTGGAGGCTTTTAAAGCAAGCAGGTATTTTTGACATTTAAAGAAGAACATTACTACGACTGCATTATCCATGTATGTCCTTGCTGCTATTTATGGCACTAAAAAACCCAAAAAAACAAAAAAAAAAAACAAAAAAACACCCAAAAAAACAAAAAAAAAAAAAAAAAAGAAACAAAACAAAACAAAAAAAACAAACAAACAAACAACCAACCAACCAAACAAACAAACAAAAACAAAAAAAAAACAAAACAAAACAAAACAAAAAAACAAAAAACAAAACAAAAAAAACCAGAATGTGTCCTGAAGTTCAGTCCCTGCTTATTCCAGCAAACACTTTATTAAAATGGAAAGGACACTTTGCAACGTTTCAGGTCATAAACTGAGCCCCCTGAATGCGATCTCCAATCCCACCTCTGTGGATATTGAAGGATGGTGGAGGGACCCCGGTTTTCGCAGCATCCCACAATGTCCTGAGCGACCCCTCATCCCAAGGTCTGCATCCACCCCTGCTCAGCGCTGGCCGGGCGATTTCCCCCACCCAGCCAAACTTTCCTACTCCAGCTCAAATTTAATCAATTTTTTGTTTTGCAGCCTTTTGTAGATTGAGTCTTTTGTTAAGAAAGGACGTCTTGTTTCCCAAACACGGCAGGAGGAATCGCTGGCATCAGAGTGCCACCAAAAGGCGGCGGAGGAAACCGGCAGGCAGGCGCTGACCTTTGCAGAGACAGCTAAGGTTATGCACATAACATTTGCTTGTTTACTTTGCAAAATAAGCAGTGAGTTGGAAACTCCGGGCTTAGCAAGCCTCTCGCTACACCTGAAAAGCAACACTGACAACAACAGCAAAACCCCACGGTTGTGTCTGGGTTTGCTGTTGGTGTGGGTGGAAGCTGTTTCCCGCTCCCCTCTATATCTATCATGATGCAACTTTAATAACGTTAGCCAAGACTGCTCAGAAAATCACAGCTGTAGCTGGAGGCGAAAGGGAGAGAGGGAAGAAAAAAAAAAAAAAAAAAAAAAAAAAAAAGAAAAAAAAAAGAAAAGAAAGAAAGAGGGGGAGGAAAAAAAAAAAAAAAGCTAAAATGAGGTGCTTCTCCCAAGCCTCACCTAGTGAGCTGAGTATTGGCTTATGCGTGAGAATAAGCAAACGAATCGATCGCTGCAGTAGGTTGATGGCTACTGGTCGTTTTGATGGATATGACGGTAAAAAAAAAGTCCAGATTGGTTCACAGTGGACCTCAAACCATGTCAGCTAAAACCAAAGAGACAAAAAAGTGACAGCTGCGGAGAGTACACTGCAGGCAGTCAATGGTTCCTGTGATTTATTGTTCCATCTGCCTTGCCGCTGTGAGGACAAGTTCCCCCTGATTTGGTTAAAATGAAAAGGACCTCAGAGAGCACAACGTGTTTTTTGAAAATGTGCAGAAACTATTTTTTTATTTCGTGATTTATGTGCCTTTCCCCCTCCATAATGTTTGCACCAATTGTTACCCAATAATGCTTACTGAAAAATGTGAAGCTTCCCAACCACTAAGAAATCCTCCAGACAGCCCCCACCCCTCCACCCCAGCACAAAAAAAAAAGAGAGGGGGGAAAAAAAGAAGAGGGGGAATAAAAAACCTGCAAAAAAACAAAAAACAAAACAAAAAAAAAAAAACCCTGCATAAATAACCCAGGCTGTCAAAGCCAAGCCAGAAAACTAGTTTGTCTCTTTTTTAACCTTCCTGCTTTCCAATTAACAGCCGTGTTTCGGAGCCTGCCAGGCTGCGAGGTGGTTAAAAGCCAGGCTCAGCAAAGACTAGTGTGCAACCATTTAATATATTAGAGAGTTCTAACCCCGATTATAAATTTGCAGAGCCACCCAAGTGCTATGGCCAAGAGTTTCCCATTCCAGAGGGTTTCACTGGAGTGGAGGGGATGGAAGGGATGGAGCCTAACTGGCTTCGCTCACCAACTTTTTCCGCCGTTTCTGACTTGAAAAGGAGCATTTCCTTCACGCAGTTGATGTAGCTTATTACCCCATTAAAGAGAAGCACCACACGACACTTCTGTCAGGGTAACACCGAGGCCTAATCAACACTTGGAGGTGTAACACAACACAAATAATCTCGCTCCTCAGGGAAGCCGGAGTAGCAGCCTGAGAAACACTCCGGCTTTTCCCCGGGAGGATTCAAGTATGCCATAGCAGAAATATGGTTAATGTTTTAATACATTTATGGAGCATAAATCATAAATGAAGCATTAAGCATCCGGTGCTCTCTCAAAAGTTTGAACAAATACAGGCAAATTGAAGGAATCTGCTAGAGTGAGGTATTGATAATTTTCCATGTGTATCGCACAGTGGGAAAAAAAAATGGACGAGGGGCCTCGGAGCCCTGCTGCCTCCCCGCATACATTATGTTCCCCACTTAATGCCACATGAAGCAGGAACCCACAAGAAGCCAAGGGAAGGCTCTTCCTCTCCCCCTCCAATAAATGTTTCATGCAGATCAGCAAATTTTCAGCAAATTTCCCATGAAAAGGCGGGCGGGGGCCCGCGGTGCGCGGCCAGGAGCGGGGTCCCCGGCGGCCTGACCCCGGCAGCGGCCGCTTCCTGGCTCCAGGTTTCCTTCGGCCTCGCAGGTCCAGCCCGGTGTCAAAAGCTGGCCTTGTCTCCTGTCTCAGGATGTTGGTTTTACCTCTCAAGTGTTTCCTGAATTTGCAAAAAAAAATTCTTGGGGTTTCGGGTTTTTTTTTTTTTTGGTTTTTTTCCTTCTTCTTTCTGGCGGCTGTCTGAGTGTTCAAACCTTTGATGGGGAGGGAGAATAAAGTATAAATATGGGGGGAAAAGAAGAGTGAGAAAGAAAAGGGAAAGAAAAGCAAGAGAAAACAAGAAGGAAAGAAAGAGACAGAGAAAGAAAAAAATTTCTTCGTCGCTACTGTTGAGCAGGGGGTTTTCTCCCGGGACCAGTTCTACTTTTGGAACATGTTATTGTCAGGCAGAGGTCAACATCTTTTACCTCTTTTTTCCATTATTCAAAATAAGTATTGATGTTATGTTTTAGCTATTTAAAAGCCAGCTGCCTTGCTCATTTCAGATATTTTTCCTGGTATTATTGTATGTGGTAATAGCTGGCCTGTGTATCGTCTTTCACAAAATCTACCCTTTCAGGGTCTCAGTCTTCAAATGATATCAATCAAAATTTATGCAATTCAAAATCCATATGTATAGAGTCCCAGTTCACCTCATTTAATGATAATAGTAAACCACATGTTGTGTACATGTCTGAAACACTTTTCTAGTTCTTGACTGTATTAACCCTAGGGGCACTATGTTTTTGTACAGCTTGCCCAACTGAGCAGCATAATATATTGATTAATACTTGGCAACAACTGCATTCTTGAATAATAAAACCATGAACAAGGTAAACGTGCGCTAATAAAACAAGAAGAGTGTCAATATTATTTGGGGATGTATGTTAATAAAAGATGCTAAAGAACAGGCGAGCCCCCGGCCCCACAATTAACAAAGCTCAGTGCCTAAAGCTGCTCCCATTCCAGCCCCGTGTGATGTCGTTATCCGAGAGCCTCCTCGCCTACCTGGGCATCCGTGAGGCGGCCACAACAAATGCTCCATATTCATGGGGGCTGCGTCCAGCACCCGGGAAAAAAAAAAGTTCAGCTTTTCCCACTCTGCAAAAGGCAAATTAAAATTAACAACATTTCATTGTTGCCCCGATTCTTCCCAGGCAGAGCCCTGTGCAGGTATCACCAGCAAAGCCTGCGAACAGTAACTGATTTTACAATAGAATTTGCTTCTTACAGGCTGCATTATTTACTTAAGCTTTAATATACAGTTCGAAATAAGATTTGCTTTCATGGAAAAACACTAAAACATTTGGCAAAGGAAGAGCCAAACATTCTCCTTAATTTGTTTTGGCAACTCTGAAAAATAGATCCCATTACGCTCACGTTTGCATTCCAGAAACATAACAACAAATTATCATTTTACGAAAATCAAGATATAATTAAAAATGGGGGGATATAATAAGCAGCAAGTGAAGGCAGAAGAAGGAGGGGGACAAGTGGAAAGCAGTGCTTTCAGCACTGGGGAAGGCTGAGGAGGGGAAAAAGCAAAGGACATCAGCTGGAATGCTATTGCCAGAGCTTATTTATTTATTTTGGGGCTGAGGGAGGGGGTGAAAAACAGAGGGGGAAAGGATTTGGAAGTAAAAATTGTTTAGCAAACAGTTAAAATAGTTTCATGCCTTTTTTGCCTTTTTTTTTTTTTTTTTTTTTTAAGGGAAGACAATATTTAAACACAGGTTCATATTCATATTTCAGTCGTTTGACTTTGGTGGGAAAACAAATATTGAGGAATTAAACACAATTATGGTTTGATTAACTGGAGCTGGTTCCTAAAACCACAAGGTAGAGCAGCAAGATTGCATCTGTGTCTTCCCTCAATGCCATCCACATGAGTCACAGCGAGGCAGGAAAGCTGTTGACAAATTAATACTTTAAGAAAATAAACTATGGTCATGTTGAACATAGAGCAACTTTATCCTGATTAATTTGTGTTGGAGTGGCTCCAGCGCCCTTTACAAAGCCGCGCAGTTTGTACAAATGTAATTTCCTAATATTTACACGAGAAAAGCCTCAGCCGTTAAGATTTGCCTCCAGTGTGAGTTTTGTGGTTAGCAAAAAGACAATAAAAATACAGAGAGGTAATTGTAAGCACATTTGGAGGAAAAAAAAAAAAAAAAAAAAGGAGAGAGAGGGGGAAAAAAAAAGAAAAAAATCCCAGTTTCTCTCCATTTCTCCTTGCAGAGCCCCTATAAAAGTGGCAGGGACACGGTGCCCCGGCTCAGGGCTCGGTGACACCCAGGGCTCCCAACGCCTGGAAAGGCACCCCTGGCCCTCCAGCATCCCCAAATTCCAGGGATGCAGCTCCCTCCCAGCGCCCGCAGCTCCAAACCCCCTCTCCAGCCTCGTCCCATGATCTCTGTCAATTTACGTCTTTATTTAAATACAACATCAGGCATCCGTACATTTGTCTGGTTTAATAAATACGAGGAGGGGAGATGCAGTTAGAAGTGTTGCTTTGTTTGAAGAATATTAAAAATAACCTTTTGTTTTAATGAGATTTCTCTCCCCCCCCACCCAATCAGTTTACACAATTTTCCAGATGCAAAATGAGCTTTTGGCTGTAAAATATTTTATCACATTGTCTTACACAATAAAGATTAGATGTTTTCGCTCTCTCTCAACTCCACCGCAATTATTTTTTAGTGTTTGCAAATCATAATATCATTTAAAAACCATATTTTATACCTCATCTAAAATACTTTTATAGCAGTGTGATGAAAAAAACCTAACACAACATCTATTTAACTACTCTTTTTAAGTGGCTGTAATATGCTTTGGTATAATTTCCCAGAAAAAGGCATAGCTAAAAAAGCTTAGCTGTTCTTGAAAACAAATCTCCCAAGAAGCATCTTTGCAAAAAATCCCCAGAATTGAATTCCCCTGGCTGAAGAGCCCAGAGAGCCTGAATATAAAAATAGTAGCCCTGTCATTTCACATTCATTAAGTGTGAAACTCAGAAATTAATAATGTAAAAATATGCTTTTTAATTAGTCTTACATTCTGCCCAATGTACTTAAATGGGATCAGCAGCTCCCTAATGATTTTTTTCTTAATAAAGTATTAGCCTGTGATGCACTGGGGTTGACAGGTATGATAAACTGGAAAGTACTTTTGGAGGCGTATGAATGATACCAAAATAGTACTCGCCCATTTAAATGTAATTAACATCAGGGAGCAATATTACATGAGGAGAAGCCTGCAAGATTTTTATTTCAGGGTATTTTTTTTTTTTTCATTTCTTGTTTTATGAGTAGTTTGATGATTGCAGCAGTGATTTTATAATTTAATTACCTTTGTTGAAAGCTAAGCTTTTGCTAATAGCAGGTCAACAGGATCATAAAGCAGCCTTCAAAAATATTAAAAAGGAGGTAAATCCCCTTAGCTAAACCTACACAATAAGAACACGGGTGCGCATGTGTGGATGCAAAGGATTTTATGGATGTATGGATATACAGGCTCCATGCTTGTTCCCCTGTTATTTGTTTACTGTGTTATTGCAAATCAGTATTTACTCTCCAAAGGGCTCTGTTATACATTAATCATATTTTTTAAAAGAAAAGAAAAAAGAAGGGGGAAAATAGAGAAAATTAAAAAAAAAAAAAAAAAAAGAGAGAGAGAGAGAGGAAAAGAGAAAAAAAAAAGATAAATTTAAAATAAGGAATTTTTATAAAGAGAGAAAATAAAAAAAATAGGGGAAGAATAATAAAAAAAGAAAGTTGTGAAGAAATCCATCTGATACACTCTGGATTTTCCCAGAACCAATAGGGCTGAGAAGTGAAGCCTTTCACTCTGGACCAGGACCAGGATTCTCAGTTCCACCACCACTTCCACAAACACTTTTCACTTTTTTCCATTTCCAGAGGAGCCCACTCTACACCAGGAGATAAAAGATCACTGTTGACCTGCACTGCTTGAGCAGGAGTATTCCCTAACTTATTTATATGCCAAATGTCACTTGTGTTTACTGAAGAATTTCTTCTCATATCTCGGAGTCACAGCACTCCCCAAAGATGCACTTGCCATAGGGTAAACAAGCAGGGAGGAGGGCAGCACTCCCAGCTCCCTCCTTCCCAAACCAGAGCCTCCTCCATGGGCATCACCTTCCCAAGCACACCCTGACATTTTTTTGTTTGCTGGTGGATGGATGGGTTGAAAGGAATGGCTCAGGGCATGGATTCATGGTGGCACTTGGGATGTGGCTCCATGTGTCTCCTGCCCCACATTCAATGTCTTTTCTCCACCATGGTTCCATGTTTAAATAAAGGGAAACTTGGAGCTGGCCAACCTAACCAGGAAAAACCATGGTCAGACCACAGGTAATGAAAGGGACTTTTTATTTTCATACTGGTTTTCATTTGGCTTTGGGAAAACAGTCAATCCAACAAACAAACAAACCACAATTTTTAAATTTATTTTTTTTTAACTCACTCTTCTGTTACAAACACATCCTTCAAGGCTGATCCTGGTTCTGAATATCCCAACTAAATTGGAAGGTCTTAGGACAAGTGAAGTACTCATCCCATGGCCAAAATGGGGTCAAACATCAAGGTACAGTCTTTCAGGCTTAACATCAGGAACAATTCTTCATGGAAAAGGTTGCCAAGCTTTGGAATGGGCTGCTCAGGGTGGTGATGGATGTGGCACTCAGTGCTCTGGGCTGGGTGACAAGGTGAGAATCAGGCTGGACTTGGTGATCCTGGAGATCTTTTCCCACCTTAACAATTCTGTGATTCCCCATGAATGCAGTGCCACATTGTGACCCCAAAGATGTGGGGTGAGAAGTTCAGGGCCCAAATGGCAGCACTGCAACACAGGAATGCAGCTGCATCACTCCAGCACATCCCTTTCTCCTGCTTTGGTAACTTCCAACGTCCTTTAAAAATGCGATCATGAAATGTCATTTCTTTCCTATTTATCTTGGCGCTACAAAACTGCCCAACTATTGGCTATACGTGAGCTCTTTTATAATATTTTTCCAATCACAAACACCATTCCATTGCTCCCCAGGGATCCCCGTGATGGATCTAGCTATCTATCTATTTACGCCTTCATGAATCAAATCATTGGACTGGAGAAAGTTTGGATAATCTACAGCTTTCATAAGATTTCACCCAACTTACACTTCACGGGGGATTTCCAGGAGTGTGACGTTATTTGCACCCCTCTCTTCTTTTCCAACATGATTTACTGAACTCACCCCAAGATCCAAGCTTAAAATGCATGTCCAGCTCCCAGCCTGCAAAGGGAGTTTTGCAGGAGCAGGGATGTTTTAATGGGCAGCTGAATCAGAAACTAATCATCCGAACTGCCCTCATGTAAACACGCACTGGAAATTTTATTACAGAGATATTTGGGGCTTTCCTGATAGAGAATAAAAGACAAATAATCGAACTTATTGGAAAATATTGACATAGGGCCACACAGTGCAAAGCTTGGGAAAGCTGAGCAGTATTTGCTCAGAGGAACAGCCCTGGTGCAGGCAGAGGAGCGGATACTGCTCGGCTGTCCAGGGAATTGGAGGGAGTTTGTCTGAGTCAGACATGCTGGCGATGGCCCCACACTGGGGCATCATAATGCTTTAATTAATTAATGTCTGTAAACTGTTTGGTGATCTTGGGATGAAAGGAGTTCTGGAAATGCCAGGTATTATTGAAAATTAATTACTCCAGCCTTCCCCCCAAATCTTGCTAAACATATTTCATTTTTTAATCTATCCTGCTGCTTTAATAAAGCTCATTGCAGAATTATTTTCTGCTAAATATTAAAGGTAAAAAAAATAAAAAAGAGGGAACCTTTCAAGCAGTGGATTGAGCTGCAGCAGAAGGGATTGTACAAAAGTCACATTTTGGGGGGAAAGTCTCCATGTGTGAGAGAGGACACCATGGTGAGAGTAGGCTCAATCTGTGTGTCCCCATTGTGCCTCTCAATGGCCAAACCAAGACCTGGGGCTGGAGAACCCCACTTCCATGGGAAAACAAAGCTGGGAGAGAGGTAGGACCAGTCTGAGGGATCCAAGGACAGCACGGACTGTTCCAGCCACCGCCACGAGTCGGCAAATCAATCACTCTCAATGCTATTCATCATTCCATCACAGGAGACAGAACACGTGTATTATTTATACAAGTCTGAAATCATTTGGTGTTACTTACTGAAGAGTCACCTTCCACATCATCGTGGAGCAAAAGTCCTGGAAGAGACTCCATGTCCAAGCCCCACCAGGAACATTCCAGATATGGTCCAAACAATAAACCACAACAGATAAAATAGATATTATAATAGTTTGAGTTTTTTTTTTTTTTTTTTTTTCCCAATGCTGCAGCTTTCTACACATGAATTTTAATTTATGTAATAGAGCAATTAATGCTTTTGTTTATTTATAAGGGCCAGGCCTATGGTCTGGCTTGAGTGTTACAAGACTGTGGTAGAGTTGGAGCATCTTTCAGCTCTTCTCAGGCCAAATCAACCCTTCTACCTCTGCAAGCAGACAAAGCCAGTGTGTGTAACACATATCTCATAAGAAGTTCAGGAGGAAAATGAAAGGAAAATGTCCCAGTGAAATTTCATACCTCTAAAATGACCCTACCCTGTACCCTGCAGAGATGTGGGCCATGGAATGACCTGTCTTCTCCTGGGGCATCCCACCCCATTTCCCTTGGAGCCATTTCAGTTGGCTGGGATAAGGAAACAGCTGCTTTAGTAGGGTGTCCATGGTTACTCCAGCAAGAGCAACCACCAGCACTGACCTCTGCTCCTCCTCCTCCTTCTCCTCCTTCTCCTTCTTCTCCACAGTACATCCTCTGCCATGGGTGAACAAAAGTGGGAACTTCCCTTCCACTCCCTCAACTTCTTCCCACAAATTCTGGAAGAGATGAAGCCCTTCCCTACAATAGTCAGTCAAATCCACAGGTCAAGTGTCACCTATCACCAATTTTCCACAGAAAAACTCACGTTTCATCAAATCTTCCTCAGGCTACTTCTGAAACTGAACAGCAGATGGGGCTACAGAAATCATCACATTAAAAAAAATATATGAAAACCAGCCTTTTGCATTCTGAAAAGCAATTTATTCTACACCATTTCAAAAAATAAATAGGATTCTCCTTTTCTGTTTTAAGACATCAATGAATCTGTCGCATAATGGGCTTTTGTAAACCGATTATCCTTGATAATCTCATTAGCTGAAATTATTTTACTTTTCTAACATGGTAGATTTTTAAATACCTTTTATTTCAGATCCCTCTGGGCACGTTGCAGTGAAATTTACTATTAAGCAAAATAATTATCTATCTCAAACCTTAACGCTAAAAAGTAGAAAAATAAAATAATTACAATCTAAGGGCAGATATTAGAGTGGAGAAAGTGCAAGGAAGAAAAGGGAAATTTCCACAAGCAAGCAAGTATCTTTTAATTATTAATAAATAAATCATATTTGTTTTTCCTAGAAATATGAAGGCACAAATAGTGGTTCATGCAAATCACAGGGTTTGTGTCGGGATGGGGTTGGCACCTCCCATGGTGGCACTGAGATGGTTTCATGCTTGGGAAGGACAATGCTCCTCCAGCTCCCCCCAGACAGGAGCTGCAGCACCCACTTCCCACCCAGACCTGAGCAATTAAGAAATGTGACTTGTTTCAAAATCAGCTTAAACCTGGGTTATTTTTTTTTTCTTTCCATGTGGAAGTTTGCAGCTGTAATGGGATTATGGTGTCGGCAGAGGGAGGGAAGTTTGCAGCTGTACTGGTTCAGGGGGTAGGAAGCAGCTGTTAAAATAGAGGACTAATGGTGATTAATTCTTATTATGTGTTTGAAGATCTCACAATGAGTTCAGGAACCAAGCCCTCCCTCAGGGAATAAACTGAAGGAGGAGGATTTAAAAAGAGGGAAAATAGAAGGGGAATTTTAATGTACATTTGGCCTAAACGGCCTGGTCTTAAACCACTTTATTAATATTTAAATAAAATTTAAATCAACATTATTAAGACAAAAAAATATCTAGCCTGGGAAACCTGAAATTCCTGCATATTTATGCAGAATAGGAGATCACCTGTGTTTCCTCAAAAACACACATGCCAGGACCAGCAGGGGAGCATCCTTTTAGGGATGGATGTAGGGGATGGATGCTGAGAACTCCTGATTCCCACAGCCTTTCCCCACAGCTCTGAGCCCAAACCACAACAGGAGGAGGTGGGGAGAGCCCCCATCCCACTTCTGCACCCACCACCACAGCCAGGGATGCTGGCAGAGACAGCCATGGGGAGGAAGCAGCACAAAGAACCCAACCTGGGCTGGGCTCAATTTGCAGCCCCTGGGGAACCAGCAGCATTTCCCAGTTCCAGGACAACTCACATCAGAGCCAGGTTATTTGTTGCAATATTGTGGCCGGGTCCTACAGCCGGTTTGCAGAGCTCTGTGATGTGCTGGGTGTGCTGGGCCTTCCCCAGAGCACAGCAGGTAAAAGATATGAGATTTCTATTTATATACCACTGCCTGGCCAGCAGAGTGACAATTTAACAGCAAAGGTACAGGGAGAGAGAAGCAGCCTGGAAAGGCAGGCAGGGCAGGAGAGGTGCCTTGAATCCCTGGAAATGGTGACCCAGCACAGGTGCTCAGAGCACCCAGCCCCTCTTCCCTGGGGAACTGCCCCCAGCTCACCCATTCTGCACTCTGTGTGGCTCTCAGGGCCCTCCTGAGGACAAGTAAATGAAGGAAACAAAAGAAAAGAAGGTGAAAGCAGCAACAGGGCAAACTCCAAGATCTGGGGTTTGTTTTTCAGCCAAGGCTTTAATGAGGATTAATCAAATATCACACATGCAGAGAGATTTCCATGAATTATTAGAGGGGAGAAATGGGTGGGAAAATGAACAAAAAGCTAAACTATTTTTTTTTTTTGAATGTGAACTTTTCCTTTTCGAGCTTAAACTTTGAGATCATACTAATCTTTTCAAAGCTCAAAGAGATCACAGAAAGATTTATTTCAGGACCAAAAAAGAACTTCCTTTACCAAAATACCCCTGCCTGCGATTTTTTCCTGTTTCCACATTTTTAAGATGTTTTGTTTTTCAAATCTGAGAGAATTGACAACAATAACTCAGGATTGTGCACCAAGAGCACCACAGAACCCTGCCTTTCTCATGGCTGCAGCAGATACCCATTCCCAGCAGAGCTGGTTAGTAAATTAAACCATTCCTTCTAGCAGCAACTGATAACTTGGAGCTGATGATGTAGGTCAGAGACATCTGCAGTAAATTATACCCCTCACCACAGGAGGAAAGGGAACACTTGGGACATGGAGATCGTGTGGATTCCATATTGGAGACCAAAATACCCATTTTTACTCATAGCTGCTGCACAACCAGACACCTCACTTTGGTTATTTTGCACCCAAGCCTTCGTGGGTCAGTGATAAAGTTTAGGATGAATTTATGGACTGAGAGTCAGAGACAGGAAAGTGGAATGGGATGGGGTTTAGGTGCTGGGTGCTCAACCACAGGGCCCTAGAAGCAGCCCAGAAAAATACAGGATGGCCTGAAAATTCCTGTGAGTTGGTTTGCTGGCATTGTGGGAGGCTTGGGTTTCAGCAGTGTGTCCATGTTATAATTAATAAGCAATTTCTGTTTGAATGGCGTGTTTTGTCTTCCTTTGAGCACGTTCTCTGCAAAGACAAAGATCAAGACAAACCTACTCAGAACACAACGAAGATAAAAGGGAATCATAAAAAGAGACAGACAGAGGAAAAGAAAGAACAAGGAAAAAGAGAAGACAAAGAACAGGGAGACACCAAAGAGGACATAGAACAAAGATAGGCAAAATGAAAAGACAAAGAAAAGTAAAGACAAAGAACAGAGATGATAGAGCACCACAAAATATGCAAGAGAGGCACAAAAGGGAAAGGGGGGGAAACAGTAACTGAGAACAAAGGGCAGAGAACAGAGCAAGAGCAGAAACACACAGGAAGGGAGAAAAATGGGAGAGAATTCAGCCAAGATGAGGCATGAAAAACAGCCCAAAGAACAAGCAAAAATAAACACAATGAGGAGAGAAAACTGCTAATCATCTTCTGATTTGCATTAAAAAATAAGTCATGGGAACAGAGGCTCAGCAACAGAAATGTTGACAAGTTGAATGTCAAGATTTCTCGTGTCCTCTAAATTCAGTCAGCCTGTCACTCCTTATGAAACTGGCTGTGGGAGAAGGGGAATGGGAGCTGAAGGATTAGTGCCTGCTGTGGAAGGAATAGCAGGAACCAGTGCTACAGATTTAGAGGGAAGTGCTTGCAAACAAGAGATGCCCAAAAAGTGGCCAAAATCCCTTTTTGAAAGCAGGGGATCCATTTCTATGATGAACCAAGAAAATGCTCATCCTATTCTTTCTGCAGCTGTGCAATAAAGGAGTGGCAGAAATTCTGATGTGCAGGTGTCAATGTACATGTCTAGTTTAAATATTTCTGTAGGCTGGATTTTCAGGGAAAGGTTCTTCCCCCAAAGGGTGCTGGGCACTGCCCAGGCTCCCCAGGGAAGGGGGAGGAGGCTGCCACAGCTCCAGGAGTTTGGACAGCACTGCCAGGGATGCACAGGATGGGATTTTTGGGGTGACAGTGCGAGAACAGGAGTTAGACTCAACAATCCTGATGGGTCCTTTCCAGCTCAGGGAATTCTATGAGCCTGTGAAAAATCATATTTAAAAAATCAGCTTTACTGAAGCAGTTCATGAAAACCCAGCCATGGTAAAAGAGCTGTGGGTTTGGGGCTGGCCAAGACTGTCTGTATGGAATTTAACTAGAGAGGCCACAGAGGCTTCAGTCCTGCTGCAAAAACTGCACCAATAAATCATTTCCAAATCTTGACAATGGGCAAGAAAATAATTTATAAGAGGTACAGAAGTTCATGGTGAACATGAACACCCAGGAGATTCGTGCATGCTACAGAAAGGTATAAAGGGCTGGAGGATTCTGGGGTTTCCCTGTTGGCAAGAACAGCAGGAGGACACCAGAATGATGGAGCCAAGCCAGGAGGGAAAAGTTGAGGCTGTTCCACCCTTGGAAGTGGCCAGGGCCAGGCTGGATGGGGCTTGGAGCAGCCTGGGACAGTGGAAGGTGTCCCTGCCATGGCAGGGGTGGGACTGGATGGGCTTTAAGGTAATTCACATTTCCAAGAGCTCCTCAACTCCCTGATGGCCCACTGTGTTTCAAGGCTGAGGTCATGGACTGGGATGAAAATGTCATTTTTCAAATCTGAGACAAAAACCTCTGATTTTGTAAAACACACTTGGAAGAAACTCCAAAGGTGCAGGGTCCAGTTTGCTCTCACCAGACCAGATCTCCCAAGGGACCTGTGGATCTGATCCTGCAGATGTTCCAAAGCATAAATTAATGGATCTGTAACTATAAAATAAAGTTCTCTTTCAGGTTTCTTGTAGACCAAGGGAGGTTCTGGAATTTCATTGGCCATGCAAATGTGGAATTGTACAAGAAGTTTCTTGAGCTGCCACAGCTTTCCAAAACTGAACTTTCAAAGAATTTGTGTTATTTTTCTTAATGAAACACTACTCTTAATCCATATACAGGATCAGCTGCCATGAAGGCCTCAACTACCACTGATGTTATGTCTGTGTCCCTGCTGGAATCCATTGTCTGTTATTTCATTGTTCATCATTAACATTTCCATGGAATTTGATGTCACTAATACACAGACCCATCCTCCCTGACATTCCTCATTCTCTGTGCTGGCAGCACAGAAAAACTGGTGTGCACTGGGTTAAATGCTTCCCATGCAGCTCCTTGGTTATATTTTATTTACCAGGATTTCTATAATGTGCGATTTTTTTTTTCCTTTTGAGATTTCCTCATTTCTTTCAGAACACTTTCACCTTATTTCCGGGCTGCTTTTCCCTGAGGGGCAAAGTGGAGGTTCAGAAACTTCATGTGAACTTCCTGAAAAAGAAACAGATCACCTATTAAAAAACCCAAATGGAATGTGCTGTGAATATGGTTTAATATGTCCCAAAGAAAGAGCTGGCTCTAATCACAACATAAGATGTAAAATTCATTGAATTCATTGTTGTACTCAGTTTATTGATTTACTAATGTATTTATTATTTATGATTCCAATGGCAGATGGAATTCTATTTCCCTTATTTGATTCAGATTAATCAGGGGATAATGTGCTTCTTTTATACTTTCACCTAAAGACTCTTCAGGTGCTCAGGACTCATGTCCATAACTGCAAATCAAAATCCTTCCTGTCCTGCAGTTATGGCTATTTCCTTCCACAATTATAATCTGTTTAAAATCTAAGGTTAATATTTGAACTGGAATAGTTGCACATATACAAATTACATCTAAAGTAGACAGGTTTTGTGGGGATCTGGCCTTTCAGGTGCTTTCACTGCTTTTAAAATACTTGTAAGTGGTTTTGGGGATGTACCACTGCTCCTTTGCCCCAAAATTTCACTGGAGATATTGCTGCTGGCCTGGATGGGCTCATCCCATCACTCCAGACCTTGGACAGAACAAATCTGCCAAAGGTCCTGTAGACAACACCTGTGCAGATGAAAAAAAAAAAAAACAACTCACCATGTCCTCAGGAACTTTTTGATTTGTCTGACTTAAGAAGAATTTTGTCACTATTTAACTCACGGATTGTGAACTTCCCAAATCTTCATTATTCCTGTATCCCAGCATCAAACTTGTGATGTTGGTGGTTTCCTTGGAGAACAGCAAATACTGCTTGCAAGAGGTGATTAAAATAAATTCAGAATATACAAGGTGAAGGAAAAAAATCAGAAAATCATAGAATCATTAGAGGAAAATACCTCTAAGATCATCAAACCCAGCCATTAACCTACCATTAAACCATGTCCCCAAGCACCACATCTGCATGTTTTTTAAAAGAGAAATCAGAGAAACGAGATTTTCATTCCAGTTGACTTTATTCTACCTGAGAATATTCCCAGTATCACTGGTACTAAATACAAGGCCTTGTAAGATCTGGTTAGAAGTTCCTTTTACCACTTTTTATCTAAAGGACACTCTACTGTCTGAGTCTTTATTGCTACAGTGCAAGTTTGGGGTGTCTGAAATAAATAAAGTTTAAAAACCCAACTCTAAGAGGCTTGAAATGGAAAAAAAAAAAAAAAAAAAAAAAAAAAAAAAAAAAAATAAAGAAAAAAAAATAAGATGTGCTACGGCCTGGGGCTATTTCCAGAGACAGACAGAGGAACAGAGGCAGCTCTTGGACACCCCAGGAAAACAGAGAAAACAAATTGTCTCCTCAGCATGTTTAAAGTCAATTTTCACACTCTGTTTTCCAGGATTTCCAGAGGTTGGATTGAGGATGCTCCTCCAAAACCTCTTTAGGCCCCATTCCCTTTAGGATATATGAGGATCCACAATCCTAAACCAAAACTTCTCCATCTCACCTGCAGATGACATTTGTTCTATAGCACCTACAATGCAATGAGACTGGAGGATAATCCCACACCTCCAATATTCGAGGAAAAAAATACCTATATCTGTAAACCTGTGCTTTTTTTTTCCCTTTTTGCTTCATTTTTCCATAATAAAAATGAATGCTGTGGGGAAAGCTGCCCTTCAGCCTTTGCAGACTTAGGAAAAGCAGGGCTGAGATGCAGGGGTGTCATTTAAATGTTATTATGGCTCTCCTCAAAAAATTTGGCTCTACACAACGCCGAGCTTGGGCACAGCCCCAAACCACAGCTGTAAAAAAAATCCCTCTGTCATTTGAAAGGTCCAGTTGTGCTGCAGGACAAACACACGGCTCTTCCCAGCCCCGCCGCTCTCTCCTGCCCGACACTCTCTGAATTTTATCGTTGGAAAATGAGGGGCATCTTACCCAATTAGGTACTCCATAGCCTAATCAGCTCCTTTCCCGACCAGCAGAATGTGATGAGCCTGGGCCCAGCTGTTCCCTGGTGGTGGTGTTGTCAGTCGGATCCTGCTGGAGAGAAAAGCGATGGAGAGCCGAGGATATTCCTGCACATCTGTTAGCTGGAAATGGGGAGAGCAAAGGATGCTACAGCAATTTCCAGGAACAATAAGGATTAGTTGCTCATCTGATACTGACAGCGTGCACCTTTCCCTCTTCTTTAGCTTGTCTGTCAAATAATGTAATTATTAAGGACCAACAATGTGGCTTTTTATGTGAACCAGCGCTGACTATGCTGGAGTATTGCATTTTTAATTATTATGATGTTAAATGGCTTTAATTGCTGACACTCTCCTGATTCACTGAGCATTTTTATAACATTTATTAAAAAAAGGCCAAAGTTTATTTTACAGTCTGCAATAAAGCAGAACACAAAACCCAGCAATTGGCTCAATGAGCCCAACACATTAGTTCTATACACAGACTGCATATTATTCTTGCTCTGTAAGTGATGTGAAAAGCAAAATTGAAGTCCTGCACAAAATTTGATCATCTTACTTAATAACAACAGATGCTCAGAGCGGTGGCATTTTGAAAAGAGCTCTGTATGCTACTGGTTATTAAATGGCAGGACATTTGGCATCCTCCAGCATTACACCATTTCAAAACCATGGAGTCACATAAATAGCCGATGAGATCTGGGAGAAAAAAAAAAAATCAGCTCCTGTCTGCATAGCAAAACTCATTTCATTTAAAATATTTAAAATGAGCAGGCTGCCTTTCAAAAGAAAAGTCCGGAAAACTTAGGGGAGGGAGAGCTTCCCTTTTATCTGGGAAATACAGGAAAGCAAATGCGTTGGGAGGAAGAGAAGAAATGGTTCAACAGCACGACTGATCAGCCTTAACTGAGAATGTTAATGGCTTCTGCTGCTTTGTGACAGGAGCTCAGCACAGTTTGGGAAAGGCTCTGGCACCAAATGTCCTCCTTGATTTAAAAAGGAAAATATTGGCAATACGTAGGCAAATCACCATAAATGCAGGATGGGTCAACAATGCCTGGGGATCGTTTTAAAGGAGCAATTCCTATTCAAAAAAGGGGAATCACCAAAGACAGTGGCTCACTTTCTTTGTAGGGTGAATTCTCCTCACACAACCTGTGCTGCCTGCACAGTTACACCATTGTTAGATTCATATCTACTCTAAAAAAGTTCTAATTGAGTTGATGAGCACATAGAGTGGAGTTTTCTCATTTTAATTTCAGTTTAAGAACAGCTCTGTTCTGCCTTAATCAAGGCACAAACCACCAGGATGCATTTGCCCAACATTTTACTTAGGACAGTTAATTCTACACACTGTTCCAAGGAACACCAGCAAGGCTGTGAATAAATACCTACATTAGATATTTCTACAATTGAAAAAAAAAAAAAAATTAAATATCTTTAAAACAATCCCAAACACACAAAGGTTTGTCTGTGAGCTGAAGGCAGGATTCACTGGGCTATAAAGGGGGGGGGAAGGGTTCTATGTGCACACTGCTTTTATTTCTCCTTAATAAAATCTTGAAGATTGGGTTATAATGGCCATGCTTCCCCATCCTCAAGTATGGCATGGCAAATGGTGCCACTGTCATTAAGGGTGCATTGTTGTTTGTTTTATGCTAATCTTCCTTCAGTGTGACAGACTGGCACCTGCATGGGGGGTAACTTTCAGCTCTATATTAGCCCATATGGCACAAGCTAAATTGTATCTAAGCTATGGGCTAATTATGGATGAGTTAATAAAACCAAGCAATGTCAGTCTGGCCACTTCTTCTGGTCCTCTGCCGACCCCCCAAGTGAGTTATTCCCTGCACTGTTCTCTTAAACTATTTTTATTTCTGCTCTCCACAATTGCTGCCAAGCTTTATGGTTAAGACACTTTTATCCTTCTCCTTCCTCAATCCGGTGCAAGATGAGATTAAAACAATCTCTGCACACTTTTTCCATGTGATAACTCTCCCTGCTAATCAAGGGGTGGTGCAACCTCCCGAATACTAAACACAAACACACCGTGTTCAGTTTCCTGGAAATCTGCTGGCACAGCTGTGACATTAACAGATTTTCCTATTTTCAGGGAGTGAAAAACACAGTTCATCTTCCTTAAGTACAGAATCAAAGAGATGAGCATTTATTCCTTTAAATGCACAGAAGAAATGGAAAACCATAGGAATGGATGAAGATAGAATCTTTTCTCAGGTTTTATGGTCAAGCAAACGCTGAAGTGTTTTTTTGGACAAAGACCCAGCTTCTTTCCCTTCTTCAGAAAGAGGGGAGGGAGGAGGAGAGTCCCTCCCAAGTGTTAATGTTCCCACATGGCTCCGTCTGCTCTGCTTTGTCCCCACTTGAGCCTTTCAGTTGTCAGCCCTGGCAGCTGTTTTAGGCTCCCTCTTCAGCAAACTTTGCTCTCCCAAATGCTCTGTGCTATGTAGCCAGCACAAGGGAAGCACAGCAACAAAGTACAGGCACCACATTTTGGACCAGCTGGGCAGAAAATGTAGAAAAATCTTGTCAGTGATTAATTTTAACCCCCCCAAAATATTAATATTTAATATTATTAATAATATTAATATTAATAATGATAGTAGTATTTTTTAAAAATACTTCAGTAATAGGAAAAGAAAAAGGGAGGAAAAATGAAGTGAAAATGCCCATCAATTATTTGCTGCCACTCCTGCAAAGCTCCTGCCCTGAAAGAGCATCTCAGGAACAGGTGGAGACCAATCCCAGCTGAGAAGGAAGAATTATTCACAGACAGCTCAAGTTTTAGCTAAACAAAACCCTAAACAAGTAATTTCTACAAAAAGTAATTTTGGGGGATATATTCTTTGAACCTGTCAATGAGGTGTTTCCTCACACCAAACAGTAGAATTCAGGACTCAGGGTATGAGATATTCAGGATATGAGACATTCAGGACACCATTCAGCTTGTGGCATTGGCCACCCTCAACCCAAGAGCCCAAATTTTGGGACAGCCTCTCTTTGTTTGCTCAGCCAAGTCCACGACTCCTCCACTACTCCACAGGTCTTGTAGGATTTTCAGGAGCTGGACTTTGATGATCCTCCTGGGTCCCTTCCAACTCAGAATAATCTGGGATTTTGCTTTCTGCATTCAGTCCAGCTGAGTTAGCAATGGAGCATGACAATGAGAAGGCTCAAGCATAAAACTTCTGGAGCAAAGCATAGAAAGTGAGAAGTGTGAATTTGGATGCAGTAGCAGATACTCAGCACTTTGAGGTTTTGGCCCAAGCTCTCCCCAGAGGGGTGTTAAAACCTCCCTGTGAGCAAAAGTTTGAATTATGTCAGTACACTAAAGATATTTAATAAAACTTTCAATATAATAAATAAATAAATAAATTAATTAATTAATTAAATAAATCAGCCCAGGCTCAATTTGTGGGAGTCAGAACATCCTTCCAGCCCAAGCAGCCTCATTTTTAGATAAAGCTGTGCAGCTCTAAGAGGAAATACCTCAAGGTTGCTGTGCTTTGGAGTGATTACTTCCCCATCACAACTTCATACCCCTTTCAACACAAGTATGGAAGAAATAAGATTTCTTGTTCTTTATTTCCTGTAAGGAACAATGCCATGTTTCACACAATGCCTTGCTAAATACAAAGTCATCGGGCAAACTGCCCTTAAACCCATCATATATAATGAAATGTTTCATCTGGAACAGGAATTGTTTTTCCAATTCCAAGTTTTGCTCTCTCCTTGGCTTTTTCCTCTTTCCTTTCTTATTTTCTTCCCTCAGTTTATAGACAGTCTGTTAATCTACTCAGACCTACAGTACTGAAAGCTTTTCTCACTCAGGGAGTCACCTCTGGAAGTGTATTTTTGCCTTAAAAGTCAAGTTCAGACTTAATCACCACTTAAATAGCACAAGGAGACCAAGGCAATATCCTTGCTATTCAAGTTACTTAGTCCTTTGCTCAAGAAAAATTCTTCCCTAGACTATTCCCTCACAGAATTGAACCCATTGGTTTGAAACTGAGATTAAATTTTCCCTCTAAAAGATTAACTTAATTACATTAAATTCAAATTCCATTCAAACAAATTCAGCAATTCTGGAAAATCTGATGGTTCATGTTACACCTGAAGTGATTTCAACACTTTCTGGCCTGGTGGAGCTCGATGAGTCTAGGATTCTGTGAAATTACTTAACAGATTAATTAAGATTAATTAATTAATAAAGCCTAGTTCAACCTTCAAAGCTGAGCTGGCATCTCTTACCTTGTTTTCTCTGTAACACCAAGGAACTTTATTTGCTGTCCTGTTGTAAAAACACTGACACAGGAATTACTGGGTTGTGCATTTCCTTCAAATACCACAACCTCTAAAAGTGCTTCTTCTTGGTCTATCAAGGTCATTTGTCTGCAGAATATTCTTCCCCCAGTGGGTGGCTGGGTGCTGGAACAGATTCCCCAAGGGATTGTTTATGGCACAGACCTGCCAGAGTCCAAGAAGAGCTTGTAAAAGGCTCCCAGGCACAGGGTGAGATTGTTGGGGGGTCCCAAGCAGGACCAGGAGCTGGATTCAGTGATCCCTGTGGGTCCCCTCTGTTATAAATGAGCTGATGTTGGGCATGAAGTTATAGGTTATTGGTTCATGTAGTGAAGTTGTTAATGTTTGTGTTGCGTGTCTACCCAGTTGACAATAATTGATGTTTGTGTTGACTATTTGTTGTTAATGTAAATTGTTATTAACAGTAACAATTGTTATTGTTATTAACAATATTAACTCTTAGCTGTCTGTCCCTTACCCTGTCCCAGTATCTACTCTTGCATCCACGCCCACCTCCACTGCCCCCTCCAAAATGGCATGCGACAGCAAGTGCTCATGGGATACCATTCAGTGGTAGAAACCCCTAAAAACAACGAGCCAGTATAACATCTGAGGCTGAAAAAGGGTACTCCCAGGTGGGGAAAATAGTGGAGAAGATGGAATCACCAACCAGAGCTTTTTTGCCTTGTCATCGTGACTTGAATAGCACTCGGTCTGCATGACACCCCTAGAGCAAGAGGCAGCAACTGTCTGAGGACTCCTGTGAGGATGGAAGCCTGAGCTCTGCTGAGAGATTAAGTTGTGCATTTTCTCCTCAATGTTGTGCAGCAGGAGCAGCAGTGGTGTGTGTCACCCCTTGGGTTCGCCTCCCAGAACTTCCTTCAATAAATGTCTTAAAAAGAAGTTGGTCTCCTGGGCCTTTTATTACACCCTCCACTTCAGGATATTCTGGTTCTATCAATATCCCCCAGACAGCTCTTTCAAGCACTTCAGGGACTTCAGCAAGCTGGGAAAGGCAATCAGCATCTTCAGGAGCTGGAAACCTCAAGTGCTGATCTGCAACCCAAAACTCAACTGCAGGAGCAAATACCCCACAGAAGGTGCTCATGGCTCTGTGGGTGGATCAATTCCATCCCTACACGAGCTCTTCTTGTAACAAACTCTCTACAAATGACCAGCCAGGCTCTGTGACCCAGCCTTTGTTCTTATGAATTGCACCTCAGGTTGCTTCCTCCTTGGTGGTCGTGGCTCTCCTGTCTCACCTGATGTTTGAGGAGATCTAAAGATCAGACCTCTTAACAGCACACTGTGCTCACTATACAAATTATTGATTGCTTGGGTTTAGACCATTTTTCTCAGCGTCTCCTGAAGTGAATTGAGAACAAAATTCAGCTGATAATATGTGCCCTTTCCTCAAGTTCAACCACCAGAATGCTTGGGTTACAATCTCACAGGATGTTTCTTTCATTATCTGGCTCCCCCCAACCAGTAATGCTCAGGTTTTGAAAAGCAGAACAGCCCTCACTGATAGCCTGAGACATTAATTATTTCTCTGTAATAGCTGCATATCTGAATACTATCATAGAATCTAGATTTTACATTTTCTATATTCGTTTTCACATTTCTTTCAGCAGAAACTAAACTCTGAGCCAAGCTGCAAACTTGGCTGTTGTTCCGACTTCTGTTTCCAGAAGATCCATCAAAACACTCAAATTAGGCTTACACAGCAAAAGCCTTCTTTTTCACGTATCTTCTATGGAAAAAGCTCATTACTCTGTTAAAATTAAGATTTGATCCTTATTTGCATGGCAGGATTTACCACAGGGGATTTGGAGTAGGAATGCAGTTACAGTGAAAGCAAAATGTGCTTGGGAAGAACCAGTGGTATCCCAAAAACAGCTAATGAATGCCCAACGAGTGCTTGATTTATTGGTCCTTCCCTGCATAATCCTGCCCTGTTCAAGGAGCTAAAAGACCTTTTTCAGGCTCTTGTTTTCCTCCACCAATCTGCAGTATCCCCCACATGCTCAAGGAAAACAGATCCTCACCCAAGATCATCATTGCACTGGCATGTGCTGCCTTTCTGTGTTCAAACCATCCAAATTAAAATGACCTCGAGGCATTTTTCCCTGGGAATGTACAAAAACCTCCTTGACAGAAGCTGCTTTGGGCCACCAAGGCCAGGAGCAGCAGGGAAGAGAGGCTGAGCTGTGCCAGCTCCGTGCACACGTGTACAATGGTTTGGAGCTGGATAAAAGGAGTCGATGACCTTAAAGGTCTCTTCCAAGCTGCAGGATTCTGTGAAAAGAACTTACTGGACGTGCTGAAGGTGCCACTTGGCTCTGCTCCAAGCACAAAAGGGTTGGAGCATCTCTCTGCCCAGGAAAGGCTGAGGGAGCTGGGGCTGTTCAGCCTGGAGCTGAGAGGGTCCTCAGCCCTGGGTGTCCCCTGGGTGTCCCTGAGTGTCCCTGGGTGTCCCTGGGTGTCCCTGAGTATCTCTGGGTGTCCCTGGGTGTCCCTGAGTGTCTCTGGGTGTCCCTGCCTGTCCTAGGGTGTCCCTGAATGTCCCTGGGTGTCACTGAGTGTCCCTGTGTGTCCCTGGATATCCTTGAGCATCTCTGTGTGTCTCTGCCTGTCCCTGAATGTCTCTGGGTGTCCCTGAGTGTCCCTGTCCATCCCTGGATGTCCTTCCAGATCCCTGTGTGTGCCTGTCTGTCCCTGTCTGTCCCTGTCTGTCTCTGTCTGTCCCTGTGTGCAGGGAGGGTCAGAGCAGTCCCAGGCTCTTCTCCAGGGCCCAGCAATGGCACCAGAGGAACAGGCAGGGACTGATCTCAGGAATTCTGGAATTCTGCACAGGGGGCAGAACTTCTGTTCTGGGCAGTGCCCAGCCCTGAGCAGAGTGTCCAGAGGGACTGTGGAGCCTCCTCCCTGTCCAGACCCAGCTGGACACAATCCAGAGGTGCTACACCTGCCTCCTCTCTCCTCACTGACACAAAGATGTCTTTGGTGAGGAAAGGGAAACACAGAACAGCCTAAGCACAGATACAGAGGAGACAGCACAAACTTCAGCTCGACTGTGCACAATACACATTTTCCCAGCAGTAGGAAGAATCTATGTCTTTACATAAAGAGAAAGGTCCTCTCTCACAGCCCAAACTCCATCATTTGATATTCAGCAGCTGGATACAGTAAAAATCAGTCCTGGTGTAAAATATGAACTCCTGGTAAGCTGATACAGCTCAGGCTTTTCACAGCCCTGGGCGCTGAGTGTCTGAAGATTGCTCAGCTCAGAAAGGTCACTGGTGCTGCACACAGGAACCTGACCACAGTAATCTGTAAAGAGCAGATATTGTTCCCCTTGTTTGTAAAGACTTGAGGAATGTAAACAGGAGCACTCAGGCTCTCTCTTTGGGATGTATCAGATTCGTGGGCGCTGTGTGCCGAGTTCACAAATGTGAGACTTCGCCGTTGGTTTTGGCAAGTCTGGTCATAATCTTCAGCGAAACCAAAACACTGCAAAGATCACACTCCACATTTCTAAGACCTAATTTAATTAAAATCTTTCACTGGGAAGGGATGGTTTCAAGCTCTCCCCCCGTCTTCCTTTGCATACAGACGTAAACATTCACCAGAACCAAACTCGGCATTGATTTTCCTTTATCCCTTGTACTAATCTGAAGTCCCAGGAGATGAAGAGATGAGGTTAAGGTTAAGAAAGTTATGCACAACAGCTCTTAACCTGATGGCAGGGAGATAAGAAACATGCTAGTATCATTTAGGTGAACTCATCTATCAAATTACCTAACCCTGTTGGATTTGGTGGGGAGTGTTCCCACTTTTAAGTGAATAATTCGCTCGTGCATCTTCAAAAGGTTTCTCTGCAAGTCTTAAGTCAAACATCCATTAGGAAAAAAGAAAAGACAGTTCCTTGAAGTTTTGGCCACCTGTTTGGAAGAGGTCCCCTGGCATCAGGTTAGAGACAGAGCAAAAGAAAAGCACAACAAGATGTGCTCGATGCTGCCTTACATCTTCTCCACATTCGTGCTAATGTGGGGATTCAGATGCCAGCACTGATTATCTGTTTTACAATGAGGTCATTGATGTCACAGGCTCTGCAGAGAGCTTTTCCACAGACCAGATCTTCTCCTGGTAGTAATTGTCTCCACATCAGGGACACTGGTGAAACCACCACGATTTATTTTGGGGGGAATGAAGGCAGTTGGGTGGTCTCATGTCATTCACAGCCAAATTCCTGCAGTGTTAATGGCTGTTCCCAGCAGAGATTTGGGATGAACCTCAGTCTAACTTGGAATTTTTGGTGATGCTCAAAATTTAACTTCTATTTAAGGACAACTCTTGGCAGCCAATGTAACTTTTACTGTAGATCTTTGCAATTAATTGTACTGATTTTGGTGACAATATTTCCATCTCAAAACCACTTATTAAGAAAAAAACAATAAATATCCTGTTTCTTCTATAAAAAACTAAAAAGTGTTTGAGTGGGAAACTCTAAGCAAGCTTACTGTCTTCCTCAGACATTTGTTTTCCATTTGCCTTTTAAATAAAAAGTAATGCTTTGTTTAGTAATTTCTCTCTTTTATTTAATTATTTACACCAAATCCAGATCACTTCCTCCCTTGGGTAAATATTTCTGTTTATTAAAGGCAAAAATGCATGAAGAATTTTATTTTCTATTCAGCAATTTGCTTATGCTAAGGACACTCACTCAAGCTTTTATTTATGTAAAACCAAGTTGAACCAGAAATTCAGTCAATGCACTCCATGTAATCACTTTGCTCCATAGAAAACTCTGGAAAACTGTGGAAGCCAAGAGTAGTTTTGCCTGATTTTGTACTTGGGAAATCACATGTCCCAAGACAAAAAAAATTGAAGAAGGATAATATATTAATCATTAATATTGCAGGGTTATTAGTCAGTTGTAAGGGCTTTGTATTGTTTTGGGGTTTTTTCTTTTCCAGTCTGGGTTGTTTTATTATTTAATTTTTCTCTACAGATATTTTCCTGGCCAGAAAATTAGTTATTAATAAAAATGAACTTCAGATACTGAATTTTAACCTCATCAAAAATCAGCAGAGAGACTGCTGGCCCTTCGGTCCTACTCCACTCTCCAAATAAATCAAAATATTTGCAATGCAAAGCATTGCATAAGGCATCAGGGTCCATTTAACTACTGGAGGAGCCAAATTCAGGTTTTAAGGCACAAGTTGAGTTTTTCCTTTTTTTTCCATAGCTTCACTCTGCCCACTGAGTGCAACAACCAATTCCAGAGGCAGGTCCTGGGCTTATTGTGCTCCTACTGGAGAAATATCCCTTGCTGGATGAAACAGCTACTCAGGTTTCTCTCAAAGCTCTAATTCCCAAAGCAAGGAATTTGGGGTAGCCATCCAAAAATAACTGAGTGTTTCCTGATGAGCACCATGGCCAGACAAAGAGAATCAACTCAGCCACATTTTTATCCAAGTGGAAGGTAATGGCTCGTTCATCTAATTTTATATTCAAGCAATAAATTGAATAATACTTATTTTAGACTGTTCCTCTCATTGCAGATTTATAGATGGAACAGCTAAACTTCAAAAATTAACTGAGGAAATGTTAGTCAGCCATTGACTGCAAGGGTTTTAAGTCTACAATATTTCAGTAGTAGAGAAAATAAAGTTTGTCAATAGAAAAGAAAAATATTTTAAATGAATGTGGGATAATCAGACTCACAAATAGTCTGGGGAGTGCAATGAGGAGTTTACAGCACAGGTTTTTTCAAGGAAAACACAAGATACAGAATTGTGTATAAACATTAAACATCCTGGACAATGAAATCACAGATCCACAAAATCATCCAGGTTGGAAGAGACCTTCAAGGTCATCTAGTCCAGCCATCACCCAGCACCACTGAACAGGGTGGTTTATCCATCTGATTTGTCCATCTGATTTATCTATCTGATTTATCCATCTGATTTATCCATCTGATTTATCTGGATGGGGCTTGTTGCAGCCTGGGATAGTGGAAGATGTTCCTGCCCATGGCAGGGGATGGAACTGGATGGGCTTTTAGGTCCCTTCCAATCCAAACCAGACTGGAATTCTGGGATTCTCAGTCATTTGCACTTTCCCTGTCTTTATCCCAGAGCCTGGACTGGGTGGTGGCTGCTGGAAGCTCAGGGACAAAGCTGGAGGCACAAACACCTTTTTCTGCCTTCCATGGTGTCAAAGCAAAGCCATGAGAATTCTCTCTTGCTTTTAGCTCTCATCCTGGGGTGTAAGACTGCTGCCAGTTCATCTTTCCAATTCTTGGTTATTATAATATTTCTAAGTGCCACAGGAACCCTCAGCATCCTCTTACCATCACAGACACCATCCCCACACTCCAACCTCAGCAAAAAGCAGAGGGAAAGCCCAATTTCCTGCCCAATAACTGCACACGCTTCTTCTAACGTGACATAAAAACAAATTCAAACAAGGAAGAGAGAGTTTGAGGAATATCTACCTAGGGGGGAGGAAACTCATCCAAACTCTGATTTCTGTAGCAAATAGCTCACACATGGTTAAAACAAAATAGCAAGGAAAGAGAGTAAAGAACGTTGTGCAACAAACTCACTCCTTAACCTGACCTAGCTCCTGTGAGAAGTAATTTTTAAACATTCTTAGTAATTCCTGGTATTTTTCTTAATAAAAGTGGCTGCAGTGCAGAGACTCAAGGACAAAGAATAATTAAGTTATTCCTCTAAAGTACATTAAACCATATTCAAAGCAAATGGTAACATTAATTCACAATAGACCTGCAGAAACATCACTTGATAAATTATAACCCATGCCTGTTTGTACTGTGGAAAAAATTCTTTTGTACCTGGAGAAATCGGCTTCTCTTTGCACAAAGTATGTTCTGCACCAGCTGGTTGTGGACAAAATGTCTTCAAAAATGCCAACACAGCCTCTGGAAGAGCAAATCTCAGGAAAAAAGGTTATTTAGGAGGTGTGGAGCAGGGAGTGGGTGAGAGGACTGCAAAAGCACCTTTGTGCCCCAAGGTGGCTCAAGATGCAAATTAGGGAGAATTTGGGCAACTTTCCATTATAATGAGGAAGACTGGGATAGCCCTAGGTCAGTTTAGGATTTGGAAAAAGGCACTTTTGACCCAGGCTTTCTCTTTCTCAAGGTGTGTCCAGCATGAGTTTTAAATTAATAAAGGCTGGAGAATTCAGCTCTTCAAAAATTAAATTGTTATTCCATAGAGTGGTTGCTGCCTAGATGCCTTTGTGAGAAATAATAATTTCCCTAAAAAAAAAAAAAAAAAATATATATATATATATATATATATATCATTAAGCAGAAGGACATCAAAATTAGCTACAGAAACAACCATATTTGTGTAGATCTATGTAAATCTGCATAACCTGGATGACTTCAAAGGAAACTGTGCCAATCCACAGCACTGGGAATCTGCTCTGCTGCACTTAAACTCTGCCCAACATCTTGACATCCTGAGCGGGTTCAGTGTTTATTCTCTGGCATTAAAAGCACAGAAATGCACACACACCTTTCATCTGCTCTCAGCAAATTGTGGTGATTTCTCCTTGGCCACAGAAAGGTTGTCCAGCTGCTTGGGAGCGCATTTAAATATGAATTGGAACACGAGTGTTCCATGGAAATTTGGCGGCTCCCAGCTCTCCCTGGCTTTGTCCGCCTGGAGATTGTTTGTCCCTCCTTTCAGCTCAATAGCTTCTTTCAAATTATAACAAACAGGGGTGCTGGGGAATACCGGGAAACAGCTCCAAAGATGTAGAGCTCTTTTATATTCCTGGGCATGTCACTTGCTAACAGCCCCGGCGCCTGCTCCTCCAAACTGGAACACTGACCGAAATTCCCTGCTCCTGAGAAAACAAACAAACCAACCCACCCACCCCCTGGAAACAAAGAGCAAAAAATATTTCCTCAATTAAGCAGCTGAAAAAAAAAAAAAAAGGTCCAGAACCTGGCAAGACTTATCCATCACCTCGCTTTTCTCACTCCTCTGGCTGGTTTCAAACGGATTCCGTCAAGAAAAATGGCCAAGAATTGGTTCTTGATCTTCCCTGAAAAAAAAAAAAAAAAAAAGGTACAAAGTAAATGAGATAAACTGTGCTGCAGGAATATAAATTAATGATGACTTCATAGCAGACCTTCTCGCCTTGTGTAAGATTAATTAGAATAAATGTCTGAATTGGGCGCTAGAACTTCTTTCAAAGCTTAGATTTTCATGGGTACATCTATTTCTTATCAATTTTACAAACTGAAATACAAGTCTAAATTCAGATGCATTCATTATTGTCAGATTTGGACAGATTTCAGTCTCTAGAAATCAGCAGTAGTGCAGAGGAATTATTTCTATTACTAATATTACTATTAGCATTTTTATTTTCCTATCTGTCCACTATGACTCTGCTTCATTTTTTAGGAAGAAAATAAAAGTGCAGTTAAAATATGCTCTTATTTAAGTTTAAAAATATCACAGAAGAGCAAATCTTCATCCTTTATTACTCCAAATTCCTCTGTTTGCTGCTGACAGGCAGGACAGGTTATCCCAGACACAGACCTGACCTTTGTGATCCAGAATTTCTCCCTTTCCTAATCTGCCTACACGGAAAGCAGTTTTCTCTAATGAAATCAGAAAATGGCAGTGGCAATTACTGCATGTCCAGAGCATGTTTCCAGCCTTTTTCCTTCCCCTGATGGTCCCAGACTCGTGGTGTGGGGAAGCTGATTTTTTTTTTTTTTTTTTAAATGTCATCGCTTTTGTCACTTTAAGTTCTATTAAGATTGGTTATTGACTTTATGTATAATTAATGGCTTCTAAAGTCCTACATTTTTACACGTGATAAACCCTGGTGCTGAGAAACAAACTCCTGTTGTTTATTGCCCTTCCCTCTTCCCCACCCAGGAGGAACAGGAGTCACTTGAACTAAAGCCCTGCGGCTTCTCCCATGAACGTGTCTGGATGTTTCTCACTTAGGTTGACGTGACAATTATTAGACCTGGCACATATAAACACAAAAAGCAAGAGGCATTAACAGGTCTATTCACCAAGGGTTCTGCACCCTTTGCACAAAAAAAAAAACAAAAAACAAAACAACTTAAATAAAAGTAACATGCCTAAATTGTGTAAATGTCAAGGTTTTCTCATTCGTTAATTCCCCTCTCTTTGATGTGCAGTGCTCCCACATCTGTCTCTGCTCAGTGGAGAAGTGCTGGGCTGATAAAAACCGACTCATCCTGGCACATTCCTGGTCTCACAAAGGATGCCCACTTGGACCACGATCCAAAAATGCACTTATGTGCATTGCATCTATGAGAAACATTTGTCTGGATCTGATTTCCCCTGCTCTGGGGGACTGACAGCCACAGCAGGGATGGGAACAGCTCCACAAATTCCTCCTGGTGCCCCACTGTATCTGAAGGGAAGACAAAGACAAAAGTGGAGAGAAAAGTTCTGTTTTCCCACCTTTGTGCTGTTCTGGAGAGCTTCTGCCCCTGAGACAGAGGGTCACTGTGGTCATCCCACCCACAGAGGAGCAGAAGCCTTGATGGTGACTCTGGACCATCAGCAATCTCCACCCTTGCAGAAGTGACAGCATCTCAGAGGGGGCACCATGGGCCCATTGTTTATTGCAGTTCTAAGTGTGGATGTGGTCCTCTGCCACCATTTCAGGCTGTGCCAACCCAGGCAGCAACGAGGAGCTGCCAGGATTCCAGGATGGAGTAGAAACTCTGACTTTGGCTTTGACTTGGACACCTGGCACCTTGAAGGGATTTGTGGAGATGGAGGGGGCCTCTTCCTTTTAAAGAGAGGTGCTGAGCTCTTCTTTCCACACAACATAAAAGAACATTTATTTGTCTCTTCCTTTGGGGGAATTCAGTTTCTATAGAAAAAATACGTATCAGAAAAATACCTGATGCTTTCAGTCATAGCATGACAGAATGGTTTGGGTTGGAAGGGATCTTTAGGATCATCTCATTCCAATCACCATGGGAAGGAAAATTTCACTAAACCAGGTAGCTCAGAGCCTGAACAATTCCATATAACCCTTACAGAAACAAAATCCCCTGTGCTCAAAGTCCTTAAATCCACCCAGTCCCATGGGTGGCACATGGCACGGGCACAGATGGCAGCTGTGGCACGAGCAGAGCGTGCCAGCTGTCTGGGACACAGGTGTGGGTGCTCCCTGAAACATCTCCCTGCTCACTGCTCCCTGCAAACCAGACCTCCAGGAGCCAGGCTTGAGGAAGAGAAAAGGGACATCACCCACATTTCCACTTCTCACTTAGCTGGTGAATGAAAGGTCACAAGCAAAGGTGTCTCTTAAAGGCTGTTCTGCACAATGCTTGAATTGGAAAGATATCAGGATTTTGTAATAGTAAACAGGCAACATGCTGTTACAGCCATTATTATGCACACTTGACACACAAACCCATCCATAAAGCAATTTGAGAACGACACACCAGTTATTCCAAATATCTACCTTATCCCAAATGGCACAGGCAGCTGCCCACATGTCCTTTATGAGGGTGAAATATGGAAGTAGGCAGGAGAAAATCCAAGATTCATCACCACTTGGAGTTAACATCACTTCAATTGCATGATGATTTTCAAGCTATTGATGTTTATTTTCAAATCCATGGCTCTGCAGGTCAGAGGGAAGCACTGTTGGCTGCATTTATCAGTGAGTGACAGGAGTGATGACATCAATAACCAACTTCCATCAGTGATGGAAGAGTTTCCCATTTCCTTTCAGCACTACCAAGAGCTATTCTCCAATGCTGAGATGCAGGGATGTCAAACACACTCATTGATTAGGAATGGGGAATTATGGAAAATTTTGGACAGCATTCTGTCTCCATGGGAATTGGAAAAATAGGAGCTGGGAGCAGTCACCAACTGGAATCTAGGGAAAGGCACTTCACCCCAGCCACTGGGGGTGATTTAGGGCTCTGGTTTCTTGGCTCTGCCAAATGGAAGGAGCAGGGGTCAGGGAAGGAACACAAGGGAAAGAAAGGTTTGGTGGGGTGGCAATTTTACAGCAAATTTTCATCAAAGAGGAGCAGCCACCAAGAAAGGGTAACACATGAAAGGTAGATGCAGATAAAGCAGCCTGATTCTTCCTACACCTCCCACAAATATCTGGATGTCAGCTGAGCTGTGAAGATAATCAGGGTTTTTTCCAGAGATTTCACTTGGTTTCCCTGGAAATTCTGCCTTTTAAAGGTAAATTGGTGTTTGCTCCTGTTTTTCAACATTGCTTTCTCTACACAAATACCAACCAAAACACCCCAAAAACTGACAGTCATAACAAGGCCCCACAGAATCTCGGAATCACAAAGAATTGTTTAGGTTGGAAAAGCTCTCTAAGATCAAGACTTCCAGCAGTGCCAAGGACACCAATAACCCAATTCCCCAAGTGTCACATCTACAGTTTTTTGAATGCTTCCAGGGTTGGTGATTCCACTATTTCCCTGAGCATGTGGCTTTAGATTTCTCCAACAATTAATACATTTCAGCTTATTACCTGAAAGGTAAACTTGTGTATACAGATAAAGGTTTATTTAGAACTTCAGCCAATCCCATGAACCAGTCTAGAAAAAATCCAAAAAAAGCTGCAAAATGTTGAAGAAAACACCAAATCTCATTTCACCTGAACAGGGGTGCAGGGATAAAGCAGGTCTGCACTCTTCCTCTCTGCTCTGGTCTCACAACATCATGGTGCTCCTCATTTAAAACCACCAAACCTACAACAAAACCACCAAAGCCAACATGAGAAGGACTTTACTGAGTAGTTTTTAAATTAATTGTTTTGTTTCCTGGGGGAGTTGGGTAGTGAGTTTTCACAGAAGCTGAAGGAAGATAAAAGTGTTGAAGACTCACTGCCTTGTGGCACCCAACCACCACTGCATGAATATCAGGAAAAAGAAGGAGCATGTCTCCAACTGGGATAGCAAAAGCCAGCCTGGTGGAGCAGTTCACATGATCTCTCTTGGCTGCTCCATGCAATACCTCCTTTGTTTGCTCCTAGCACAGCTATTTATATCACACACTCAACTGAAAGGCAAGCGGCCAAAGGTTTGCTTTTTAGGGTTAGTTTGGGCAAACGCCCAAACCTCTGGATGCTAAACTCTCCAAACCACCAGGGTTTGCAGAATTAGGTTAGAAATCACACACAAATGGGCTTTCTCCAAAATCATTTTTGCACTCCATTTGTAACAGAACCGCTCTCTTGACGTGCTTTTATATTTTCCTATCAAGATCTAACCAGGACATGAAAGCATTGAATACTAATGGAGAAGAAAAATGGCAAGTTAACATTGCCCAACCTGATTGGAAATACAGTGCAAGAAATAACATTGCCTCACGCTGCAGTGGAGGGAATACACCCTTCACTCGGGAATACGGTGTTGGATCTGGTGGTGAGGTATCAAAAATAGAATTCATTTTAATTAAACAGATTATAGAGGTATTAATAGAGGGAAAACATCCTCCTGGAAAGAAGATGAATGGCAGCTGAGCCAAAAGAAACGCCATGAACAGTTTGTTCTGGGGGTTTTTATAAGCTCAGAGGTGCTCCAAGGTCCCCATGGGACAATGTCCTGCCTGTACAGAGGAGAGCTTGGCCAGGATGGCCTGAGCTCACGTTTCCAGCTCATTTTTGGCCCTGAAGACCTGATGCTCCACTTGGACCAATCCATCTTCATCACTGGAGCAGGGAGAGTGATTCTGCCAGCAGGGACCGGGTCCTGTAGCGCTCGGTGCCACGGCCCTCGTGTGCCAAGTGACCACCAGCCAACTTGCCAGGCTGGGGCTGGCAGCCAGCTCCTGACAGGCACAGTCCCAGCTGCTCTGGCTCGTGTGGACTAGCCAGAAATGTGAAGGAGACCACGCAGAGCCCTTTGCCTGGAGCTGGAGGAGGCGCACGTGCAGGTCCTGAGCAGAGCCAGCCGCTTCAAGGCGTGGTTTGGATGTTTTACCTCCTATACAGAAATATTTGGGGAAGGTGGCAATATTTGGGAGGTAGGTTTGGGGGAAAGGAGCACAACTCCATCGCAATCCATGCCTCTGCACAGCTGTTTGAGACATAAAATGAGGCAAACAGCCTTCTACACAGAAAAAAAAAAATCCTTTAAAAGCTTCCCGGGGTTAAAATATTATTCTAAATATGATTCTGGAATGCCTTTCTGCTTGAAAAACACCTAAAAACCACCTAAATGCTACATTTGAAGAACAAAGGTCATTTCAAAAAACAGGATTAATTAGTACAACATTTTGAAAACTGTTCTGTGATTTGTGCTATAATTTTTCAAGCTGGGATATTCATTGAAACAAACCCTGTGAATGGCTCCCTTTTGAATGACTCAGCATTTCCCCCAAGGAAAGGTGTCATTCCATATCTGTCAGCCATCCCTATCCTGAAACATCATGAAGCCCCACCATATGGATCCCTCCACCCAGAGATGCCCTTCCAGTCAGGGATTTTGCCCAGCAGGCAGCTGCAAACCACTTGGTTTTTTTTCTCCTACTGGTATCTTTCACATTTGTGTTGCATCCTACAAAAACTCTCCTTTTCCCTCTGCTACAAAGACCTGCATGCTGGGATTATGAGTTGTAACTCTTAGACAAGATACAGACGTACACATTAGGCCACTGCATCCATTTTCCTTATTAAAGATGAAGTCCCACTTTATATATTTAATCTTGATTTAGTTAGCATTTCAAGTGCAAGACAAAATGCTTCATGTCTCCCTTAATAATAGATGTAACCAAGCAATATCCCTTCATACAGAACTGTGTTGCTTTTTAATCAAACTCTCTATTGCTTTCTTCTTTTAAATTACAGATGATCTGTGCCTTCCCAATTTGTCACTCAGCAATGCAGCAATTCCACAAAAAAACATATTTTTAAAAAAGCCCTGAGAAACACCTTGTAATATTCATATAGCAATGCTGTGTCTTTTAAAACTTTCACTACCTGTGTATTTTAAAACATTTTTTCCAATGCCCTTGCTACCTAATTTGAGAAACAAATCCACAATCCCGAGCAAAACTGAAGGTGGACATATGTGTCCTTGTCTAGCCACTAATGTCCACTATTCCCATGTTTTACAGTGGTTCATCAGCTCCCTCCTTTAAAGAATTTGACAGGAGTTTTTTGCCTTTGGCAATCCAGTTGCAGTCTCATTCTACATCTGTTTTGATTGTCAACCTAATTCTGAGAGCAGTCAAAAACCTAGTCAGATCTCTCATGAATATCTTGGCAGGTTATGGCTTATTTAGGCTACGAGTAGCTCTGTTGGAACAGCATCCAAATATACTACAGATTGACTCGCACAAATGTAAATCCCTCAGTGTTCACAATTCCTTCCTGCAAACAATTAGGAAAATGCCTCATTGAGCAAAGATGCAAATAACAGTCTGCAGCACCTCCACCAAGTTGTGCCCTGGCTGGAGCTGAGCCTCCCTGCCTGCCTCAGTTTCCCTGCTCCCCTGCCTGCCTCCCTTCCCTGCCTTCCTGACCTCTGCCTGCTTCCCAGTCTCCATCCCTGATTCTCAGCCTCCATCCCTGTTTCCCTACCTTTTTCTCTCTCTCCCTCCCTCCCTGGTTGCCTCCTTCCCTTCCTCCCTGCCTTAATTCCTGCCTGTCTGTCTCTCTGCCTGCACCCTTGCCTCCATCCCTGTCTGCCTCTCTCCTTCCCTGTCTCCCTGCCTCCATCTCTCCCTGTTTTGCCTCCCTGCTTCCATTCTTGCACCCCTGCCTCAAAACCTACTTCCATATCTACCTCTGCCTGCATCCCTGCCTCCATCCCTGCCTCCATCCTTGCCTCCATCCCTTCATTCCTTCCTCCCTGCCTCAATTCCTGCCTCCATGTTTACCTCTGCCTGCATCCCTACCTCCATCCCTGCCTCTCAGCCTCCATCTCTGTCTGCCTCTCCCCTTCCCTGTCTTCCTGCCTCCATCTCTCCCTGCTTTGCCTTCCGGTCTCTATCCCTCCATCCCTGCATCCCTGCCTCAATTCCTGCCTCAATTCCTGCCTCCATGTCTACCTCTGCCTGCATCCCTGCCTCCATCCCTGCCTCCCAGCCTCCATCCCGCCCTCTCTGCCTCCATCCCTGGTCTACCTCACTCCTTCCCTGCCTCCCCACCTCCATCTCTCCCTGCTTTGCCTCCCTGCCTGCATCCCTGCACCACTGCCTCCATCCCTGCATGCCTGCCTCAATTTCTGCCTCCATGTCTACCTCTGCCTCCATCCCTGCCTCCAACCCTGCACCCCTGCCTCCATCCCTGCACCCCTGCCTCCTTCCCTGTCTCCCAGTCTCATTTCCCATCTTCATCCCTCCCTCCCTGCCTCCCTCCCTGCCTCCCTCCCTGCCGCAGCCCCAGCTGCACGCGGGCTGAGCTCTCCTCCAGCTGCAGCAGCAGCAGCAAGGTGAAGCGCCGGAGCTCTTCAGGGAGGGGAGAGCAAATTAAAGCTCACTGCAGGAAAGTTGTGCCCCTGGCACTCTGCTCATGCAACAGCTGCAGATACAACAACGATCATCTGACATTCTGACATATACGTTGAGCGAAGCAGCGAGCGAGCCAATGCCGACACAACCTCGCGCAGGGCTCCGAGTCCCAGCCTTGAGCAAAACAGGTGTATGACATCCTGTTGCCAGTCTTCTGAGGTTATGGGCACGAGGAGAGACATCTGAGAGAGGAGCAGATGAAAATAACAAAGAAGGTTAAGGCTCGGGTTGACAAGCTCATTGATAATGTTTTAGGTGGAACAGACCTGCACGTTGACTACAAATTGCTCCTAATGCCTCCCGTAGACTGCAGGCCCCAGACAAAGTGAAAATGGGCTCATTCATTACTTTCTGAGAGCAAAATTTCTGCAAAAAGGAACCACTGCGACCCAGAAACTCCAGATGTCCTTCGGGGCCGAGGCTGCAGAGCTGTCCTGGTGCCAGAGTAGCAGCATTATGTCGTGTGGCCTTCAGGCTTCCATGTAAATAAACAGCAGCAATGAAATCCTTTCGTAAATATTTTCGAATTTGGTGGAAAATCCTGTTGCAGCATTTTGCTTTTTAATGTTCTGAGACTAATTGATTATCTAATAGGAGGCAAGGACACTGCCAGGAAAGGCATCATTCTCGTGTTAGCATCCAGGACGTGGCTCTTTGTGAAATTTCACCGGAAAAAAAATTGCATTCGGAGAAAGATTTTAAACCCAGTCTTCTACATTTACACACTGTAGACATTATGGCCCAGAAACAGCACATGGGCTGCCATTCCTGGAAGTTCATTGCTTCAAGTCACATAGCTCCCTAGGCTAATCAGCCTTTACTAAGTTGCCTTATTTTGGGGAAAGAAAACACATATTAGAGTGAGGCCATGTCTCCATAAAAGATGCTCGGAAGAGCACTGTTGGATATTAAAGTTAGCATCTGCTATTGTCTGGTTAACAATTGGCAATTACCATTAGTTTCCACTGTGGCTGATGGAGTCACAGATGGCTGATTGAGTCAAGTAAGTGCACTTATTCCTACGGAGGGGTGTGCTGTAGCAGGAAAATACTTACACTCACATCACACGCAATCCAGGCAGAAAGTCATGAGGTGGCTTCCAAAAAGTCACTTCCAGCTTGTCTGGCCTGTTTGAGATAAATCCCAAAAGATGCTGTAAAGAAGGGCTGTAAAAACAGAAAAAAATAGGATCCAAACTGCAGTCAGGGGTTAATACACACAGAGAAAATCAATTTATTGTGACCTGCAGAGGTACTACTGTCATTACAGGTAAAGCTGCTGGGAGAAATTTGGGTGGCTTCTGGTCTTTTTTAATAAAACTGGCTTGCTCTGCAGCACATTAAAAACATTGTGCTAATCACAATTTATCATGCTTAGTGGAAAATCTTTGCCACTTGGTTTGCATGTCCTTAATTAGAGATTTAATAAGTAGACAACTGTTTAAACACAGCCACTTTGCCCATTAATATAATTCACCTTGGTTTGATTTAACACCAATAACTGCTAATACATTGTGCCATTCCATAATGGGACTTTTATGTTTCTCCTAACTCCAAGGGATTAAATTCAAATGTCCCTTTCACATCTGCATGTTGGAATTATGAATTCCTGGTAGTTCTTACCTGGTGTCTGTTGTACTTTTCACCTGATCAGATCTTGAGATTTCTCACTGTTCTTGTGGCTCAAGGGATGTCCTAAACCAGAGGACTGAGACAGGAGTTCTGCTGTGGGTTGTCCTTTCCCAACAGGAGCATCCCTACCTCGCCCTACCCAGAACCAGTCCAACACCCACCCAACACCTAAAGATATTGAAAAACACCCAATCCCTGGCAATGCCAATGGGAGCCAGGCACCTCCACCCCCCTGCTTTGACCAGTGCTTGGTGCTCCCACCCCAGGTGCCACCACTGCTCCAGTTATCATGAGACCCAGTCTTTGCCAACCTCTCCCATGCCAACCACAGCCACTCACAATTCCTGGAGCATCAAATCCTGCTCTTATCCTCCCCAGAACACTTTGAGGATTCTGATCACTTTCCTTGAGCCAGCGTGAGAGGATCAGCTGAGCTTGGAACAACTGCAGACAGCACAGGGGAGTCTAATGAGGCTCCTGACCGTCTCAGGGGAGTTTGGATCAGGTCCTGAGTAAATCCCAGATGTGTTTTGCTTTGAAAAAAATTTTCTGAGATTAGTTTTCCAGTCCTATTACATCTTCAGAGAGGCCAGACATTATTGGATGTGAAGATGTTCGTAGCAGAGGTTTGGAACGATCTCTAAGGTCCCTTCCATCCCAAATCATTCTATGTGGAGACCTAGAAATAAAAATAAAAATAAAATAAAAATAAAAATAAAATAAAAACAAACAAACCAGTGAAACTCCTTTGTCTCTATCTTGTTTCTGATAAGTGTTTTCAAAGCACCTTTGCCAATCAGTTCTGAAATAGCAGCATTACCATTTTCTGCCAAACTCTCTCCGGGGTGTGTTTACAGCACGCCTTGCACAGGGATGGGGTGAGGACACACCACAGCCGTGGCAGGGGCTCTGAGGAGTGGTTTTGGTGCTCTCAGCTCAGTGCCTGGGCTCCCTGCAGCCCAAAGCTGCCCTGATTTGGCAGCCAGCTCAGGTTTGCTGCAGGAGCTCTGCCGAGCGGCTCCTCGGCCGCGCATCTCCCTCGCTGCTGCCTCCCTTCCCTCCACACTTCATTCATTACCAAAAGGCAAGGGAGAAAACCCCCAAATCAGGCTCACTGTCGAGCTATCCTTCCCATTTCTGAGGACGACTGCCAAGCTAACACACAGATGATTTTTCTTGGCATCTTTATTTTTCGATGATGTTTTTTCAATGCTTAGCATTAAGCTGAAATATTGTTTGCCAGGGATCACTGCCCATCAGGTGCTTTATTACAGATGAAATTAGATTTCTTTACAGTTGCACTGGAAGAGGAGAGAGGGATAATGTGAGTAGCTTTTTAAAACTGACAGTCATTTCAGCAAAGCAGGAAAAAATACACTGCCTTTCCCTGATCAAAACTGTTTCACTTATCCCTCCCAAATTAAATTTTGATTTAAACAAACAAACAAACAAACAAATAAATAAATAAATGAGGGTGAAAAAACACAGCTAAATGTATTAATAGTACTGGGAATATATTTTTTTTCCAGCATGGATATTTTTACTCCTATAGATTCCACCATCAGTTTCCTCGGTTTCACTCAGCAAGCAGCAGCCAAAAACAAAACAAAACAAAAAAACAAAACAAAACAAAAAAAAAAAAAAAAAAAAAAAAAAAAAAAAAAAAAAAAAAAAACCACAACCTAAAGGTAAGTTTTGGGAACATTTGGTGCCAGTAAGACAAAGCTCGTTGCCGCGGTGCCCAGCGCTGGCAGAATTCCACGCGATCCCGCCCGGCGCTCTGCTGTGCATCCTTCTCCTGCTCAGGGAAGGCACAATAAACCAGCCAACATTGGCTCCCACACAAAACATGTTAACTTCAGGACATGCCAGGCAGCTTCCCAACCCGTGTACGCTTTCAAAAGGGCAGGTTTATTTTCAAAGGAAACTCCTCTAGCACGTTTCTCTCTGAAGCCGCTTTAAAAGGGTTTGGTGGGGTCTGGGTGGGATTTTTCTCATGGGGGGGGGAGGTCAGAGAGATTTTTTTTTTTTTGGCCTCCAATCCAGCAAAGAAGCCTAAATTTTGCACCTGCATAACGCTAAAGGCAGAGGCTGGATAAAGCTGTAAATTGTTTAACAGCCAATCTGGAGAAGGAGCAGCACTCAAAAACATAATACCTCTGGAAGGCTGGAGGCAAGATTCATTTAAACAGTTTTCACTGTCATCGATGTCACCAATTTGAAGCTTGTCTTGTTTACCGGATGAAGGTTTCACACTGTGTCAATGTTCTGCCAGGATTCAGCATTAAAATGAGCAGTTAGTACAAGTCAGCCATAAACATGGCAGATCTGTTAGACTGGCAGAAGCCACCGCGAGCTCCCTGGTGCAGCTTTTAAGCACTTGGCATGCTGCTAGCTCAAACTGGAGAGGGGGCTGTGAGCATCATTTGGGCCTGAGTGCAATGCACTTGAAATAATTACTTTAATCAGCAAAAGTTAATTACTTTAAATCATAAATTAATGGCGGAGCATTTGGCAGAGCCTGATGTGTGTGGCGAAGCTGTCAAGCAAAAATCACAGGTGAACCTGCGACCCCGTCTCAATATCACTGGATGAAAGAAAGGAGCTCACCTACTGTGCCTGCCACTTCTGCCACATTAAAAAGAACTCTTTGTAACAGGAGAACAGCCACCTTAAACTGTCACCTATAAAAAAGGGACTATAAACAAGCAGATTGCTGCTAAGCAGGTGCTGCTGGAGGAGTTGGCCCTTGATAATAATAAGATCTTAAAATGGCATCTGCCTTTATTTTATAGCACAATTGGAAAGATGGTTAAAAGTAATAAACCCAGCTGATATGTTTTATGAGTTAGTAGTTAGCAGTGTTGGTGGGGGAGGGAATCCAAGATTTGGGGGGGAGATGCTGAAGACTGGGAGCAGCTTGAAGGCGCGTTCAGGCATCCCCAGCCCCACACTCCTTAGGTTGCATTTCTTATTTCACCTGACAGCCACTTCCAATTTGAGGCAGCACCATGAAGAACCCAGGAAAGCAATGAAAACCCTTCTGCAAATCCATCTTTTTTACCTGCTCCTTAAGGAAGAGCCCAAAATTGGCTAAAACAATGAGTTTTATGTCGTTGTTTAGGAAGACAAGGTGTGTTTCATTTAAAAAAAACCTTTCAGCTGTTTACCTATTTTAAAAAAATTATAGCAAACATTTTTAAAATAAACAGCAAGTTTATAAGAAAGAGCTTCAAAAAATTGGTAATGAAAACAGGAAGATAAGGCAAGGCTATGTAGCCACCACACTGAGCTCTGAGATCATTGAATTAATTCCTGAAATTCAGAAGAGGAGAGCAGAGAATGTTTGGAGAATATTGAAGTTGAGAAAAACACCGACAGCATTTAGGAAAATAAAATAAAGTTAAATCATACAAAAAAAAATTTGGTTTCTTTTGAGGGGAAAGGAGAATGTTTGGACTTAAGGTCATGAACATATTTGTGTCTAGTGCCATCTATGTATTTAATACACACATTCAACAGTGATAGAAATACTAACACATACATCAAATATAATTCATTCCCTAATTAACTTTAATTACAGAATAAGACTTTCTAAAAGAGGAAAAAAGCTCTAGGTACCTCAATACTCTGAATATTTTCAGGATGATCCAGCAATCCCAGTTTCATAATGCCAGTGTCTTAAGGGCACCTTACAGTCTGCTCAGAGTTGTCTGTGACACCTAAGGAGAAAAAAAAAGTTAAAAAGTGTTATGGGCTGCATTCAATTCACTGAAATATTTCCATAAAATACATTAAGATAGATTTTTTTTTTTTTTTGGTACCTAAGAAGACCCGTTTATCTCCCATCCAACCTCCTGTCTCATAAAAAGCCACCAAAAGGGAAGGAGGACTTTGCAGAGCATCTCTCAGATGATGTGCTCTGAGTGCAGCCCTGGTGACCTTGGATTAGAGAGTTCCCCCAGGGAAGATCTCAGACCCTGCAGTGACCCCTCCCATCACTGACCTTCACCCAGCACTCCCTGGAGAATTCCCAGGAGCTTGGTTTTGGGACACAGGGCCTGAAGCCAGAGGTTGGCACTGCAGATTCACTGGGTGAGCTTCACTCTATTTTAAACTACCAAGTTTTTAAACTTTTATTTCAGCAGGGAGTGACAAATTCCTACCTTTGCATAGGGCTGCTCTTCTGCCTCTTTCTGGAGAACCTTAGAAATACCAAGTCAGTTATCCCAAACTGCTTTTTTCCCCCAAACAACCTCCTACTGCAATTTTGTCCCTCTCCAGTGTGGAAGAAGAGCTATCAGGAACTTCTGTTGCCAACAGCACTGTGGAAAACTGTTGATTTAGGCTGTGCTGAGGTTTGCTCTGCAGCTCAATAATTCACAAGTGTCCAAATGAGCTCTGCATTGACAGCATTATTGGTGCCCCTGCTAATCCTACAAAACATACCAAACTATAGAGCAGCATTTTGATTAAATTCCTCAACTTTCCATGATCCTAGACGCTGTTTTATGCATGACCTTGAATGCACATAACCAGAAATTTTCAATTCACAGAGATCTTCTCTTTGCAAAATATGGTAAGTGCATCAGGAGCGGATGTCTAAGTAACAGCATCCAAAATTTAATCAAAGATTGCCTTGGACAACTGCAGAAAGTCAAGCTCTCCCTCAGCAAGATAACTTGCCAGAATTCTCATTGCAGAGGTTGCCAGAGAGGTGACTGAATACACAGGCTGAAATTACTTCCCTGGGCTTTCCTTTGTTGCACAGAGGTGCTAAAGTTTTTAATATTACTGTTTATTATAGATGCCCTTTTAGTCCTCAGCAGCTCAGCTGAGCTGTGGTGGATCCTGAGGTTGGGACCTCCAGTGGTGCTGAGGAGATAACACCCCCTTAAACTCCCTGAAAAAAGGGTATCAAAGATTCCCACAATGCCAGATCAGGGAGGAAACTGCACAGACAGTGCCCTGGGGAGCCAGGAGTGGGGGCTTTCCCCAGTCACTGCCACCAGTACAAGCACCAGCATTCCCACATAAAATAATGAAGGAAATTTAATTGTTTAACCAGCCACAATTAAGTCATGGCAGCCCAGGTGAACACCCTGGGTGCCACACTGAGCTCCAGACAGCCCCTCCCTAAAACCAGCACATCCAGTTTTTCCATCTCTGGGACAATATGGCCTCAAAACACCAAGCTTAGTCTGGAAGGTGTTAGCAAATCCAAGGGAATTTGGATTTCTTTATGAGCTCCTCAGCACATAAAATCACTCATGCTCTGCAAGAAGCTGGTCTGCTCATCTGGCAGGAGCTCCCGCAGGTTCAGCATGCAGAAGCCGTTTGGAACAATAACCTGGAATGCAACAGTTTGTGTTGCAAAACCTTGGATATCTTCAATATTTACATCTGCTGGCCCCAAATCTCTGCTCTGCACCCTTTTTCCCAGGCCCTGTCCCTGGCAGGGGCTGAGCACACAGTGGCACTGATGTGCAGGGGCAGGCAGCTGCCAAAGCAGGCGGCACAGACAGACCCAGAGCATCAGAGCACACAAACCTTCCAGCCAGCAGGCACCACCAGGAGCAGCAACCTGGAGGGACAGGGAGCATGGAACTGTGCTCTTTCACAGTTATTCAGGGATGTTTCATCCACTTCTTTATTAGTATTCCACCCTAAACATGCATTGAAGCAACTGGATGCTAAGAAAAGATGGACTTAACAGAGCATTCTTTTTTTTTTTAATATTTTTTTCGTTCTCTGCACCCAGGCTGTTTCAAATTAAAGAGAATCCGGCTTCAGGAGTCGGTGCTATTTTAATCATTCCAATGTGTCCAGTACAGGAGATGAACTCAAAAGGTGAATATTAAAAGTAGTTGTGGAATTCAGTCATTTCACGAATGAACACATAATAGCCAAAGGCAAAACCGGAAGGCAACTTCACTTCCAATCAGTGTTTTCATTTTATTGAAACCAGATTGGAATTCCTGGAAAGAAGCCTACATATCACATCTTTAATACTAATTTTCATATACTCCAGTAAAACTGTCAGGGTGAATCAGTTGTTGAAGAAAGCTTCCTGTATAATTTACAGATGTACCTCCCTGTAGCCTGCGATTTCGTCCTGAATCAGAAATGTGGTTTTGATCATGCTCACAGATTTCCTCTCACCTGTGCAGGTTTGCCTCAGCTCTAATTTGATTATTAAAATGGGATGTTTTATGGCAAAGCTGGTGATAAAAGTGAGCCAGCTGCTGTGTACCAGCCAGGCTTTACTCACGTGCTGCTGCACATCCCCACGCACGCCTCGCAGAGGAGCTGAGCACAGACACACAACCCCAAATCCACCTTCCCGGGGTGAAACAACACCAGGGTTATATATGTGACTCATGGTAATTAAATTGTAACTATATTAGCATAATTGTTGCTTTACAATTAATGGAAAAATTGTATTTAATTATTATAAAGCAAAAAGGATAAAGGAAATGGTTAAAGCAGATAGAATCATCCTCCAGATATTTGGTGGGAGAAAGGATAGGAAGGGTGTAGGACTAAGAATAGCATCTAGAAATAGGTTTTCGACCTTGAATTGGGCCAAATTGGGATGATTCCAAACCACTGGACACTGGACTAAGGCCTGTTGTGGAACATATATAAACAAGACCCCCAAAAGGAGGAGACACCCCCGACCACTGGTGACGTATGCACAACACAACATAGTGATGCAGATTTTAGGAACAGAAATGAGGAGGAGCTTTCTAGAAGATTCTGTATCAATATATGTTAGTAAACAGTATATAAGTGAGATTTTTAGCTTGACTGATTTGGTGTATGTGGAAGGGAGAATCCCTCCCCATACCCCCGGTCGGTTTTGCTTATGCTTTATTCAACCAAACCATACCTCTATCATGCTTAAATTGCTGCTAAATTTTGTATTTACTCAAATTTATGTAACTCACATATTTTGATTGTATTCATTTATATATACAATTACTGTTATTCATAAATTACTGCTAAATTTAACTTTGTAGTTTGATTTTTTGGACAAAATCGAACACATCCAATAACCATTTATAACACCAGGAAACCAAACCACTCTGTCTGCTTGATGCAAACACCTCCCTAAAAACCATCAAAGAATAGAGAAGTGGCATTTCCAGTGGGAGATAGCTACAACCCTTGGCTGGTGGCTGTAAGAGCCTTTCCTCCTAAGCCCCACCACAAACCCAGCACTGTGTTTTTGAAGTGGGGGCCAGCAGGGCTGGGTGGCCACCAGCCACAGAGGCCGCTCCGTTTTGCACTGATAGCTGCTCTTTTTGTTTCCCCACGAGCTGCCAGGCTGCCAAATCCTCCTGCCAAATCCTTTCCCTGCAGAAGGAAGGAGGGTAAGAACACTCAGGAGCTCCCCCCGTATGTTAATTCCCCCAAGTGCTGCATTATTCCCAAACTGGGAAGGAGGGATGGGGTCAGCACTGGGATGTGGGGTTGTTGTAGGGCTACTCCAGCTTTAGGAAGTGTCAGCACTTCCATTAAAGCTCCATTAATCTGGGGTTTGTAACTCATCTCTGAAAATTTGCTCAGGCTGCAGGAACTTGGCAAGCAAGGAGCGTGTTGTGTGTTTTTTGTTGTTATCCCCCCTCAGCTGTTAAAAAATCCATGTTTTGGCTGCTTTTTAAGCATCTTTTGACACGTGTATGAAATGTTTATTAGTTTTAGACATTTTTGGGCTTGTAAAACTCAGAATTATCTTCATTATTAAAAAATGAAATTTAAGGAAGCTGGAAGGCATCTCCAGAGAAGCTGACACAAATCCTGAGGAGGCCACATGTATAAATAAGAGTTTTCTTGTCTCAGACCTGTCTCCACCCATGTGCTTCACAAAACCAGGGCTCTGCACTGGCACAGGGAAAATTCCTTGGGAAAAGTGAGCTGGTCAAGCCATGGACAGGTGGTGGTGGTGCAATCCCAGCCTGATCCACAACTGGGAAAAGAGCCCACTGATCCCCTCCCTATATTCCAGCATCACAGCATCCAGCCACAGGTGAAAGAAAAATCTGAGCAGAGCATTGAAATCTGGTATTAAATATTGCAGTCTGTACTTAAATAATCTAATTGTGGAGGAGGGAGGAGAGAAAGTGCAGGAAAATAGCTGAGAAACCAGTGGTTAACCAGCCAAATATGACATATTACATGTTCCTTCAGCCAAAACCTCAATTTGGCTTTTTGGGGTGAAGATATATCATGTTCTCACACCGGGAGTGGGAAGCTGTGCCCTGGCATCCAACCCCCAGCACCTCAAAACATCAGGATGCTGAACAGCCCTGCCCCAAAATAAACCAGAATATACCCAAACCAACTTCTCTTTGTATTTAAATTTCTGTCAGCACCATCTATGTCAATCCCTCATCCTTTTTGGTTTTTTTTTTTCCAAAATAACAGATGATTTTCTTATTTTCAGTATTAAAAAAAGGCATTTAAAAATGTAACAGCACAAGTGTGTTAATGCATGAGCCTCTCACCTCCAGAGATGGGGTTTCAGAGTTTGGTTGGGCTGTCACATCCCTGGCTCATCTGGATGCAGTCATTCCATCACTGGGATGAAGGGATGGGTTATCACAGGGCAAGGCTGCAGCACAACACAAGAAACAAGGTTAGGAATTACATAAACTTGGAATTTCTGAATTAGATTCAGCTCTTTCTCCAGCTAAACCCAGCAGCATCCATACTGTTTACTATTTAAAGTATATGGAAGTTGGATGGAGGTGTTGTTTGCTTGACACCCTGATGGGATTGGGATTTAAAAAACACATATTGAGGTCTGTTCAGTCAGCAAAAAGTGTAAACACACCCCAAGCTTCAAGGCTGAGCTTTAAAAAAAATTGATATCTTATATATTTTAAATATTTATTGTTCATGCTGCATAATTAACTTTGAAAGGTGTTGTTTTTAAGGAAGCTGAGGCCCAGAGGGGTGCCTATACCTAGAGTTTGGGGTGCTCTGGAAGAAACTCTATGAGCACCAAGGGTGCATCACTGCACTCCAAGCTAATTACAATATTCCATATATCCCTCTGGAGCTCTTCCCTGCTCTGTGGGGTAGAAGTCCCAGCAGGTATCCAGCACTCCCTATGGAATGGGAGAAAAAAAAAAAAAAAAGATATTGTTTATTTCTGTTGTGACAGAAGAAAAACCAAGAATTTTTAGCATCCCCAGACAATTATCAGGCTTGTGTCTCATTGCCTGACTCTACATTTTCCCAAACCCAGACTTACAGATTGATCCCAAGGGATTGCTGCCTCTAGAGTCCTCCAGACATTCTTCTAGAATTACTCCTTAAAAATTCCAACTCAAACTCTGATTTCCCTACTCAGGCTTCCAATTAAAATATCCCCATATCTAGCCTGCATTAACCATACAAATCCTTATTCTGCATTACTGCCATCCCTCTGAACAACTTTTGCTCAGGACTTTCAGACCTGCATGAGTGGAAAATTGGCCTTCCCAGCACCTCCTTTTTCCAGTGTTGCAACAACATCAACTTTGAGCATCTCTCAGAGAATAGATAGAAATTAAAATTAAAATTATAGTACATCAGCAAAAACCCCAGCAAACCCAAATCCTTCAAAAGGCACAGACCTGGAAATTTCCCTTAAACAAGGAAAATGGCAAACACTAATTTAACTGTCTGTTAATGGGAATATTTTGCTTCTCAAAATTCTCATTGCAAAAATCTGGGAGATTTCTCTGTGTTTGGTCTCTCTTCATACTTTTCCCTCATCTCCCACTGCAGATCTCATCACTTCCCAACAGCCCTGAGTGGATGGATGGTCCCTCCAACCTCATAGGGCAGATCTTTCCTTTTTGGTTTTGCTGAATTATGTCACAGATCAAAAAATGTCACAACTGCATTTCAAAAGATGAAGATTTTTTTTTTTTTTTTAATCTCTGTCTCTCTTAAAATTTACAAAAGGTGATATGAAACTTTTAAACGTTTTTCTGTGTGTGATACTGAGTTATCAGTCACAACCCCCTGGTGAAGGCAGGGACATCTCCAGCAGCAATCCAAGGGCATTGGGTGAGCACAGCCCTCAACACCTTCTGAATTAATCAGAATAGAAGAAGAAACAAGAATATTTCTGTGTAATTATATAGAAAATACAGAAAACCTCAGAAGTTTAACACAAATCTCTAATCCACAAGCATTCACATAAGTGCTTCCTGCAGCATTTTTGTTTCATCAAATCACAAATCCCTCCAAACCCAGGAGGGACCAAGAAACACCTGGAGGAATGAGAATCCAAGATTCCATTTGAGCATCAAAGGTGATAAAAGGGTTAAAAGGATGAATCCTGGGAAGCATTTTTAGTTTTTTTAGTGCTTGGGCATAAAGCAGAGATAAGGCTTGGGATCCTAAAATATAAACTGAGGACTCCCCTTTCCTGGCAGAGCACCAAACCAGCAGATCTGGAACTTCCAGCATCATTTCGTGACTGTGGAAACCTGGATTCCACCAGATGAGGCTTCCTGCTGAAATAGTTGTCATTTTTTTGGAGGCTCTGGAAGCAGAACCAAAAAGCCTCTTCAGTGTGGACAGGAGGACTGGGGAAGTGGGGGAGGAAGAACCCTTGAAAAAAGAAAAGCATGAAAAGCAAACAGGGATTTCTTAGTTAAAATCCTGGTTCCAAGTCCAGAGTCAGATTTTCTTACCTGAATTTTGGAGAAGCAGCAACTCCCATTCCTTCTGCTTTCCTGGGAGACAGAGAGGACTCTGGTCAAGGAGTGGATGGTGGTGCTGCACTTTTCCCAGGATGTGGCAGGGATTGTCCCCTGCCCCAGCTCAGTTCCAGCCTTGACTCAGGTGATTCCTCATTCACAGGGAAGTGTCACTGCAGGACACCACGTGCCTTCCCCAGGGAGTGATTTGGAGGACTCTTCCCAGTAGGAAGTGATCCATTGGGATGAGGGGATGTGCATGAGCCTGGCAGCATCTCCCACTTGCAGGATTCTTTTTTTTTTTTAAGGACTGAGCAGCTTTGGCAGCCAGCAGTGCCCATGAAATCCCTGTTACACAGGGAAGGACACGCTGCCACCTTCACTGTGCCCTTCAGTGTAAATCACAAACCTCAAGAGCTGCTTCTTCAAATTCCAAATGTTTTTTCTCCCTTCATTTTGACTTCCAGTGCCTCAAACAAACAAGCCTGGGGCTGGCAGCGAGCATTGTGCCTTTTGGAGCAGGATGAGGAAAGCCTTTGTCCTGGCTCTGGAGGGCAGCCAGAGCAGAGGCCTCTGCATGGAAAGACATGTGCCTGGAGAAGGCAATATTTTGTCATATTTTCCCCCTTTTGGTTATTGTCCAATATCACATCTTGAGTCACCTGGTGCAGACAATTAAAAAGAAAATCCCACAAACACTGGGAATAGTTGCAGAAGGCCAGAAAGAAAAATAGGAGGGGAAAAAAAGAATCAATTTTCCAAAAATAAAAACTCTCTCAAAAAGCATATCCAAACAGCCAGCACTCAGCACTGTGAATAAAATTATCAGACCCAATAAATATTTTATGCTACCATTCTAATTGCCAAAAAGAAAGTTAATTTCTGAAGCAAAGTTTCTTATTTTTTCATCTTTATTTTTAAACCCTTAACATAATGACTGAATGCCTAATACGAACTTGATAAATTTTTAAAAGCTCGCTTTGAAAAAAAAAATAAAAAATAATTCAAAGCTGAACTTGAGCAGGAGACCACAGGGAAGTGTCTAATCTTTAGTCGGATGCCTGGCACGGCCCCGCTCCGGCCGGTGCCAGCATTGCATTCTGACAGAACAAGTGTTGCATGAGATGTGAAGGATGACTCCGGTCTGCCGAAAAACCCTGGAGCAGGTGTTCCTCATCCTCATTTGCAATGGAGCATGGCCCCTGGCTCAGTGAGCTGGAGCAAATGCGCTGGCAGGCCCCATCATGTACCTGCGTGCTGAGATGCACTAATGATAATGGATGCAGGCCTATTAACCAGCCCATTTGTAATGGCACACAGCGCTGATTGCTCGGGGAGTGAGTCAGCGCCTTTCCAAGGGGAGTGGGGCATGCTGGGATCCCATGATCCTCTGAGCATCCCTTCTGCTCGCCTGGGTCTACAGCTCTGTTAGTCTTTATTTAATGATACAAATGAATACATGATCTGCTACATGATTATACACCCAGATAAGGCGCTCTGGGCAGCGCTCAGCCCGCGGATCCGCGCCGGGTCCACGCGGGTTTGAGAGGATCCCTGGTTGGGCTGGACTTAATCTGAGAAGAACCAACTCCACAGAAGAGTCAAAGGTCCGACAAGCACGCCTAAGCTTGGGGATTTACAGAAAGCTGCTGCTGATCTTTGAGTGAATTTTTTGGCGCATCTAGGGAAAAAACGTTCTGCTCGGCTTCTACCTTTCATTGCCTGGCTTTGCTTGGGAGGGAAAATCCTCCAAGAATAACCTTTCAAAACACACACCAGGGTTTAATCGAGGTTTGTGTTGTTCTTAAATAACTCCTCTGATGCGTTTTATACAAACAACTCTTGCTGAAAGCCCGTTCCCAGTTTGTGGAATAATGAGGGAGCTCAGAATGGACGCTCCTGTAAAAAGCACTCGTTAATAAATAGATCACATTACTTGTAGGTACTCGATTCCAGGGCCAGCTTAGTTAAACAGGCCCTGTTGGGCCAGAATATTGCAATCAGCAGAATACACTGTAATTATTATTGTAAACTCAGGGCCTGGATTTGCTGTGTTCTTGGCAAGCCCCAATAAGCTGCTTATGCTGCCGGTGCTGTGGCAGCTCTTTGGATTCCTCTGCAAAATCTGCAAAAGGCCTCTTTTGTTACTTTTTTTTTTTTTTTTTTTTTTTTGCAAAATAGGTGGTTTGGTTGCCAATCTGGTCTAGCGGGCAAATCTCTCCAATTATTTTTCTTAATAAAATGCCCAGCACATAACACATGGAAATTTATGAGAAAGATCAGCTCTTACCTGAAGTTGTAACAGCCACTTTGTATAAGTGCAGTTCCCTGTGCAATGCTTCACAATTGAAACTGTGTAAGCAGAAAAAAAAAAAAAAAAAAAAAAGACAATTTGTGCACATAAATTCCTGCATCAGAATTATCTGGCACATTCTGGTGGCTTTACACTACTCCAATAATGCCAACAACTAGAAATAAAGCTTAAAAGTTGACTTAATTAATTATTTGAGTATCTTTATATTTAAAAGCAATTATATCCCATCAGCCAGATTGGATCCAACATTCCTAATTTTGTTCTGCTTTTCCCTTGGCAAAGATTTGAGTTTGAATGACTGTTCAGCCAGAAAAAAAAAAAAAAAAAAAAAAAGAAAACAGAAACAAAACCCATCTAAAATAAAAGAGGTATATACATATCACACACCCACAGTGGTCAGGTAAAGCCCACTAATAAATGTCCACATAGATATAACCAAGAGAAAATCATATCATGGGAAATTGGGTCTGCTGACCCAGGAAATTTCCTGTCTGTAGAGTTCATAAGGAATATGAGAAGAATGAGGGACTTGGTTTTTAAATGCAATATCCCAATATTCCCAATTATCCATATAAAATCTTCCTGTTCTGATTTTGCCTTTGCTCAACTTGCTGCTTTAAAAACCAAACTTGGCAACCCAATCCCCCACCCCCAAGTCCTCACAATCCCCTTTGCTGGCAGCCATCAAAGGGGCTGGAATTTCTCTATATGTATTGTACAGTATATTTCAAAGGAATTTTTCTGCCATGCACAGTATATCAATACTCAATGTGGGAGTAATTTAACTTCTTAATTTATTGCAGCAGTAACAGCATTTTCAAACTGGTCATAAAATATTCTTGTACTCTTCTAATCTGGGTTTTCAATGTTCTATAATGGGAATTCTATGAATAATATTGGGAAGTGAGAGATATTTTATACGGTATCTCTAAGGGAACAGTGTTATTGCATAAAAGTTAGGTGACATGGGAGAGACTGATAGAGGTGGTGTTTAAAAAAAAATTTACCCTTCAGGATTTGTCACATGAATAATAATGATTTAGTGACATTTTTCCTTCCTAAAAATCAAATCTGCTCCAAGATAGGGTTACAAAAATATGTTCTAATTATGGATGGCTCTGAAGCATAGAGAGCAAACACAGCAAGTATCAGCTATCTAATGGCCATTGCAAACGAGCCAAATACCCTCTCCTGTCCATTTTTGAATATATTCTGATTATTTTTGGTATCTTGCTAATATTAAGGCCCCAGTGAGATCAAGGTCCTGCTGTAGGACATGCCTCAAAAACAACAGGCACCTGCTGGAAGGATCTGCACTCACCACCCACTGCAGAGAGGAGAGAGGAGGGAGAAGAGTTGGAAGAGTGGAGAGGGAAGAGAGGAGAGGGGGAGAAAAGAGTGGAGAAGGGAAAGGAGAGAGGGCAAAGAGGAGAGAGGAGAGAAAGGATCACTCTCCTCCTCTCCCAGGCTGGGCTGAAAATGGATTTCCCCAGACCCTAAAGGAGGGTCTGAAACTATCCAGGCACAAAATCTCTCAAATCTCAACCCATGCTGCTATTTAGGAAGCAAGATGAAGATGTTTTCTAGCCACAGAATATCAGAGGTGTCTTTCCAGGGAGGGCTCAGAGGTCCTGGCACCGCAGTGCTGCAGCACTTCCAGCAGTGCTTGCTTCCCTGGAGGCTGCTTTTGAATTTCCTTCCAAGGATTTTTGTCCTCTGATACTCCCTAGAGGTCAACAACAGCCTGTCTCACACCTTTTTGATTGGCACACAATTTTGTTTTGGCTGCAAAGAGAACTTTGTCCTTGCCCTAAATCAATGTTCAGCCCCGAGCTTTCCCGCTTTGCAGAGGCAGGGTGGGCAGTGCTCCAGAGGGCTGGGGGCTGGCACTGCCTCCTCTCCCCATCCATACCCACTGCCAGGAGCTCCAGCCTCGGGCCAGCACCCTGGGCTCCATCACCCTGCACCCCCAGACCCCACTTTTCCCATGAAAGCTTTGCTTCCTTGCATTCCTGGAGCAGCAGGTTTCCCGTTATTGTGCTTTCTGTTCTTCAGCACTCCTGGTGAAATTTATTGTTGTAAAACGCCCTGAGCACACTGGCAGGGAAAGACAATTACCCAGCATTTCCAGTCTCAGAGAAGTGTAATTGTGATATATCTGTGTGCTACCTTCCAACACAGTCCTGTGGGCTGGGTCTCATCTTTCCAATTCCACACAGTTGTCTTGATGCCCCCTGTCCTGTTATCCCTGCAGCTGGGGGCTCTGTCCAGGCTCCTGCACTTCAAAATAACCTTTCCATAGTCAGACACAAGTCAGGAACTTGGGACTGAGGCACAAAGTGCAACAGAGGAACCACCATCATCAGTATTTCTATTCATTTTAGTAGCATTCAATTCACATCTTTTAAATCAGAGCTTCTCCAGAACCTTGTCTTTGGTGTAAAATTAGAAGATTCTAGAGGCTTTTTGTTGAAAATGCTTTCCTGGGAAACATCCACTCATTGAACCCAAAGCATGAAAAACTCAACAACACAGTGAACCACTCCCTGCCCAGTTTTCCTATACCATAATTTTTAGCTAGAGACCCAAAATGAGCCAAACCTAGCAAGGTCAGGGCAGAGTCACCATCCCAGGGCACATCACTCCCAAAGCCACATGAGGGGACTGTGTTTTTGGAACCAGCCAGCTGGAGCAGATGGTTCTGGTCAGCCCCTCAGCAGCTTTCCTGGTCTGTACCACAAGCTCTAAAATCAGGGATGAAACAGCAGCTTCTTCCCAGCTTACCCTGATGGTAGAGGAAGCAATTTTGGGGATCTTAGTGGGGCATGGAGCTCAGGGAATGAGAATTTCCAGGGCAGACAATGTGGGTTTCTAAGGCCTCAAAATATCAGTGCATGAAATGCTGTCCAAAAAAAAAAAACATAATTTCCTCCCATTTTTGGGTTTTCATTTACTGCCATTTGGGCATTTACTGGGAACTGAAGCACTCAGGGACACAGTTTGGTGATGGAGTTGGCAGTGCTGGGGTGAGAGTTGGACTCAGTGATCTTGGAGGGTTTCTCCAACCTAAACAATCCTATGGTTCCAGGATTAAACACAGTTGCACAAGGATCCCATGGGAATGGCCATCCTGGACTGGTCCCAAGGTCCATCTCAGCTCCCAGAGGCCACACCCAGGGAGGGCTGGAAGAGTTGGAGCAGGGAGCAAGTTCCCTCCAGCTGTGCTCTCAGTTCCTGGAGAATTGAGTAACAAACTCCAAACTGTTAACTTTTGGCCCAGCTCTTAGTCCCACCATTTTTGGGCCCTGTCCCCATACAGGAGCCACCTTTGACCCTCCTTATAGCCTCCTTCTATACCTGCAGGTGTAAATATCCTATCTATTCTGTCCAAATAATTTTCCCAATATTTCTTGGTATAATTTGGTTTTTTTCCCCTTTGACACTGCTACTGAGCCCTGACTGCACACAAGTGCCTGTATACAAATGCCCAAGACCAGGCTGGACTATCCCTTAGCTGATCTCTCCATTCCCTATAATCATTAATTATTTTACACAAGAAATGCCAAGCAGCTGGAAGCTTGGGAAGAATCAGTTATGAGCTGACTTGAGAAGGATACAGGACGGATGCAAAGGGCAGGTGGCAGAAATCCCACATATTTTCACCATCACAGAGCTTCACATCAATCCAGTATTTTTTTTGCAAGACCCAAAGCACGCCTGCTGCTTGGTCTGAGACATGAAGGATCTCGTGTCTGCTTTTATGTGTGTTAGCCCTGCTGAATTCTCCTAACTGTGAGCACAGCTGGGCTTTAGTTCCCTCTAAAGCTGACCAAAGGCAGCAGGATTTCCAGCACCACATCCATGGCTTTGCTCATATGAACACCCAGACTTGTACATGCATGCATATGGAAATTTTTCCACAAAAAAAAAAAAAAAAAAAAAAGTTTCCAGGTAAAAAGAAGCCTCTGAGGTTACCAACAGTGCAGGTTAATTGACATTTTTTCAGTGTCACTGCTTGTGCCTTCTGGTACAGACAAGGCTGAGAGGAATAATAATTTCCCTGCTCGGATACCCATTTCCAGAGCTGATGGTCAGTGGCAAAACATCTGGAGCTCAGTGAGAGCTCCCTTGAAAAATTAAGAAAACTCTGGAATCTAAGAGTTTCAGCAACATGTTTCAAACAACACTTCAAGCTCAAACAAATTACTTTTCGGACAAAGCAAAACAAAAACACTTTTGCAAGACAAAAACATTTTCCTGGACTGTGTCCAAGCTTTGCATTTGCCAAAATTTGAAGTTATGCCCAAGGGAGAGCAGCGTACCTTTGGCACATCTGCTGAAACGAGGAGAACTGTGTCTCTGGTTGTGCGAAGGAGGAGGAATGTAGCAACTTAAGCCTGTTTTTTGGGGTCAGGAAGCACAGAAGAAGTGATGAAAAACAGCCCAAAGCAAGAGGAGAGCAATTTAGTTTCTCTTCCATGAGGCCTCCTCAGCGGCTCAAGGGAGGGGGGGAAAGGAAAAGAGGGGAAAGCTAAAAAAAAAAAAAAAAAAAAAAAAAAAAGAATGAACAAAAACTGAGGGTGGCTTGGCTGCTATGTTTGGGTTTTTTTTTTTTTTTTCTCCCTTTCCCATCTGCAGTGGCTTTTGTAGAGATATCAAAATCAAGAAGAGAGAAATCGGATCAAAGAGCCTGAGCAGCTTCTCTGGTAGCAGAAAATACCATTGGCACCTCTCCTTAGGTAGAGCAAGGACCACACGGTTCCTCGCTATTGTTAAGGCAGGATTTTCCTTGAAGTCCAGCTAATCCATTAAGGGAGCAGCCTGGCAGGGGCAATGGGCCAAGACCCAACGCTCTGAGAGCTCTGCAGCAGCTCTGGAAAGCAACTGGAGCAAAGACCAGGGAGGGTTGGTGTCTTATCCTGCCGCACAAGACAAAGGATTAACGCGCTTATCTGGGAGCAGCAAGTGAGCCCCACGCCGGCGCCGCGCACAGCCACTCACAGGCATCGCTCAGCGGGCAGCAAGGAGGGGAAAAAGGGATAAATCAATCAGGGGGAGCCCTGGGGAGATGGGGAGAGGGAGATTTGGAGGCTCTCCACCGCGGAGGATGGGGCGCGGCGAGGGTGGTGAGGGGAGCAGGGCGGGTGAGCGCCAGCGGGGCCCCTGGTTCATGAACCTGTGGCTCTAAAAGGCTGTTTGTGCTCAGCCAGTCTGCTGGAAGCACATCTGCTAATCCCCACTAAAGGGAAAAATGGTGTAGGGAATACGGGGATGTCTTCGCCGCCGTGCTTGGGAAGGCGAGGACCAAGGGCAAGATAATTCTGCTTGTGGGGGAAACAAGGTGAGCAAGTCCTGGAAGGAAATCACAAGTGTTTTCTGTTCTCAGCACAGGTAGAGAGAGAACACCCCTCAGAAATGCTCAGCAGCATTATTTGTGCCCCTTTCAAGCCTTCCAAGGGGTGCCACAAGCCTGGGCCTCAGTGGCAGGGTGGGAAACACTCAGGCACTTTCATGCCTCACCTCGTAGCCCTGACACCAGCACCTGGCACTGGACAAGATGTATTTTGACAGCCTGACAAAAGCCCTTTCCAGGGAGGGTGTGATTGCAAAAGCAACGAAGGGAGAGCATTTGCACCCATTTTCCAGATGCTCTGAGCCAGTGGAAAAAAAAAAGCCAAGCAAGGGCAGGTCCTGCAGACACCCAGGTGGAGCTGCAAGGACAAAACACACCCTGTCCTGCTCCAGAAACACCCAAAACAACTGCTGCTGCAGATCCTGGGTAAAATGTTCTTGACAAGTGAGTTATTTCATGTTACATTGACCCCAGGACTTGAATGATAACCAAAGGACCCTAAAAGGTTCAAATTAACAGCATGGAGGCTGAAGTTGTAAAGCAAAATTTATGGGAAAAAAATGAGTGTCTACAGTCTGGGATCAAAATTTGTTTGTTGTTATGAGTGGTTTTAAAGAAACTTCCTGACAAGGATTTGGGGCAGGCAGCAGCCATGACCAGAGGGAAGGGGAACAAGCAACACTCATGTTTTCCTCTGATTGCCTTGATAAATTCACTTAGGAAAGTCAGAATTGTCAAGAAGTAAAGGAGAATCCCCCAAGTAACAAAAGGAAGAAGTGAAGGGTTTGCTCTTTTTTCACTAGAAATAGCATTTGAAATCTGTGCCAGCCAGGACAGTGCCTGAGATCTAAAAAATCATAAAATCTAAAAGATCATAAAATTGGACCCAGGTTGAATAAAGAATAAATAATTTGGAATCACACAGACCTAAAACCACTCCCACCTGAAGAGCTCAAGATCTAAAGTATAAACAAAATTACAAAACAATTTCTCACTGTACCTTCAGCTTGTTGCTCTTGAAGTAGAGCCCTTCCTTGCACAGGCCAAAAACACATTTTCACAAAATTCCAAGCTCTGGATTAGCCTGACCCAAATATGTACCACAAATTCAGGATATTAAAAAAGAGTTTTCAGGAAAGAAAGATTCCTGTACCAAGCCACAGGACCAGTGCCATGAGGTGGCAGAAAGACCTCAGCACCATCCATCATTGCCCATGGGAGAGTGGCACCAACTTCTCCAGGCTTGTGAATGTGGAGGGAGAGCTCTTGGCTCAAAGCCAGCTCATCCCTGGGTTTTTCCCTGCTCTGAGGAGGTGACCTTGCTTGCCAGCCCCTTACATTATGTGGCACATCATCCTGAGCCCGTCCATTCATCCTAATTATTATTTTGCCAGACTCACACAGTG